>CM028130.1:474430000-474612500 GCA_016271365.2 Neoceratodus forsteri | reverse complement strand
CCACTAGGGAATGGGTTTTTCCATGTCAGGCAAGAAATTGGGAGGTGGAAGGGACCACTAACCACCAGGAAAACATTTTAATTTTTACTTGGGCCAGCAATCTGTGGTTGAGGGTGGGGGGACCACTGGCACCAGGGACTATTCTTTTTTTTCTCGGGCTGGTGATCACCGGGAAGGGGGTCCTCTTACCACCCAGGAAAGTAAACTATATTACTGTCTGGCCAGTGATTGGTTGGGGGGCATTAACGTCCATTATAGCCCATGTAAATGGGCCTATAATGGACATGCAACTAGCCATATAGTGCCTTGCATACCCAATGGGCTCATTTACATGGCTGCTTTTGTGAATTCCAAATAGCGCACCTGTATTATTTATTGCAGGACCATTCTTCGGGATGCATGTCAGGATGGCACTAGTGGTGTTAGAAGTACTGGTATGGGAGTTAGTGCTGCTTCGTCCTGGCCCGATTTATAGTTAGATAGCACGGTGTGCTATCTGACTGTGAAAAGCAAACTTACACACCTGCACAATCATAAAGCGCAGTGCAAACTTTTGTGCTATGTTTTGCAATTTTTTTGTGAATCTAGCACCAGAGCTTATATATACCCCAACATGCACTGCAGGCTATTGAATCTCCCACTGCTGCTTGCTCTCTGATGTTAGTTGCAGGGATTCTGGGATTTGTAGTTATAGAAGATGTCTGGGTTCAAAATGTTTTTGCACGTAAAGTGCACATTAAGACAGACTCACACTTGAGTGTGGGGCCCTTGATGCTGACTGTTTCTCTTTAATAACCCTACCAAGTGATAAACCTAACTCTTAAAAACTTATTACATTTTAATTTTATATCATTATTTAATTGAAAGCAATATTAATATTAGGATATCTTCTGTTAATATATAGTCAGTTATACAGCAAATCTCGTAACCATAACAAAAACAAGCATTTGTCAATGCGAATATTGACTGCGTTGGTCTGTTAGAGCTCAAGTGGGCCTCTGTCACTGGCTCAGTCTGTTTGTCCCGGTGCTGCAGGCTGCTTTTTTGTACTGGGCTGCTGCGTGCATTGGCACCTTGTTCTGCTGAGGAAGAAATACGCAGCTGTCCTGACAGAGCTCCATTGAGGTGGCTCACTCCCCTTGTCTCATTTGCTCATTCTGTTTCTCCTGGTGCTGCAGGCTGCCCTTTAGTACTGGGCACCTGCCTCTGTTGGCGCCTTTTTCTGCCCACAAAGAAATCTGCAGCAGTCCCAACAAAGCTCCGTTGAGCTCGCTCACTCACCTTCTCTCACTCGCTCATTCTGTTCTGCCGGCACTGCAGGCTGCCCTTTTCTACTGGGCTCCTGCCTGCGTTGCTGCCTTCTTATGCCCATAAAGAAATTTGCAGCAGTTACAATACAGTTCTGTTGAGCTCACTCACTCGCTCATTCTGGCTTTCCTGCCACTGCAGGCTGCCCTTTTGTACTGGGCCCCTGCATGCATTGCTGCCTTTTTCTGCCCATAAACAAATCTGCAGCAGTCCCAACAAAGCCTCGTTGAGCTCAATGACTCCCGCTCCGTCACTCGCTCGTTCTGTGTCTCCTGGCGCTGCAGGCTGCCCTTTTGTACTGGGCTCCTGCCTGCATTGATGGCTTTTTCTGGCCAGAAAGAAATCTGAAGCAGTCCTGACACAGCTTCACTGAGCTCACTCACTGCCCGTCTGTCACTCTTGCATTCCGTTTCTGCCGGTGCTGCAAGCTGGCCTTTTGTACTGGGCTCCTGCCTGCGTTGCCGCATTTTCTGCCCACAAAGAAATCTGCAGCAGTCACACTAGAGCTCCATTGAGCTCACTCACTACCACTCTGTCACTCGCTCTTTCTGTTTGTCTTGGTGCCGCAGACTGCGCTTTTGTATGTTGGCACCTTTGTCTGTCCACAAACAAATCCGCAGCTGTCCTGACAGAGCTCCATTGAGGTCGCTCAGTCTCCCTCTCTCATCGCTCATTCTGTTTGTCCTGGCGCTGCAAGCTGCCCTTTGCACTGGGTTCCCACCCGCATTGGCCCTTTTTCCCTGCCACAAAAATCCCAGCAGTCCTAACAGAGTCGCTGAGCTCACTAAGTCCCCTTGTCTCACTCGCTCGTACTGTTTGTCCCACCACTGCAGGCTGCCCTTTTATACTGGGTCCCTGCCTGTGTTGACGCCTTTTTCTGCCCACAAAGAAATCTGCAGCAGTCCTGACAGTGCTTCGGTGAGTTCGCTCACTCCCCCTCCCTCACTCACTCTCTCGTTCTGTTTCTCCCAGTGCTTTAGGCTGCCCTTTTGTACTGGGCTCTTATGTTGGGGCCTTTGTCTGCCCATAAACAAATCTGCAGCAGTCCCGACAGAGTTTAGTTGAGCTCAGTCACTCCCCCCTCTCACTCGGTCGATCTTAATCTGTCCCAAACACTGATTTCCCACAGTGACCGTGCTATTGTCCGGCAGGAGTGCAAAAACATATTTTAGCCAGGATGTGAAAAATGACATCTTAGTGTTCATAACGAGTTGTGAAAATGCCACTGTCGAAAATGTGGCGTAAGAGTATTACAATTTAGAAATTACAGGGTGCGTGAAACAGTTCAATGACGCTTGTAACACAGTCATGTTATGGCAGTCCCAACAAAGCTCCTTTGAGCTCGCCTCCCTCTCTCTCACTCGTCATTCTGTTGTGCCGGCACTGCAGGCTGCCCTTTTCTATGGGGCTTCTGCCTGCATTGCTGCCTTCTTATGCCCACAAAGAAATTTGCAGCAGTTACAATACAGTTCTGTTGAGCTCACTCACTCCCTCATTCTGGTTTTCCTGCCACTACAGGCTGCCCTTTTGTACTGGGCCCCTGCATGCATTGCTACCTTTTTCTGCCCACAAACAAATCTGCAGCAGTCCCAACAAAGCCCCGTTGAGCTTACTGACTCCCCCTCCCTCCATCACTTGGTCGTTCTGTGTCTTCTGGCACTGCAGGCTGCCCTTTTGTACTGGGCTCCTGCCTGCATTGGTGGCTTTTTCTGGCCAGAAGGAAATCTGAAGCAGTCCCGACACAGCTCCACTGAGCTCGCTCACTCCCCCTCTGTCACTCTCGCATTCCGTTTCTGACGGCGCTGCAAGCTGGCCTTTTGTACTCTGCTTCTGCCTGCATTGCCGTATTTTCTGCCCACAAAGAAATCTGCAGCAGTCACACTAGAGCTCCGTTAAGCTCACTCACTACCGCTCTGTCATTCACTCGTTCTGTTTCCCTTGGCGCTGCAAACTGCGCTGTTGCATGGAGCTCCTGGCTGTGTTGGCACCTTTGTCTGTCCACAAAGAAATCCGCAGCTGTCCCAACAGAGCTCCATTGAGGTAGCTCAGTCTCCCTCTCTCATCGCTCATTCTGTTTGTCCTGGAGCTGCAAGCTGCCCTTTTGTACAGGGCTCCTGCCTGCATTGGCACCTTTTTCTGCCCACAAAGAAATCCCAGCAGTCCTGACAGAGCTCCGTTGAGCTCACTAAGTCCCCTTTGTCTCACTCGCTCGTACTGTTTCTCCCACTGCTGCAGGCTGGCCTTTTGTACTGGGCCCCTATGCCTGTATTGACGCCTTTTTCCTGCCCACAAAGAAATCCACAGCAGTCCTGACAGCGCTTCGGTGAGTTCGCTCACTCCCCATGCCTCACTCGCTCTCTCATTCTGTTTCTCCCAGTGCTGCAGGCTGCCCTTTTGTACTGGGCTCTTGTGTTGGGGCCTTTGTCTGCCACAAACAAATCCACAGCAGTCCCGACAGAGCTCAGTTGAGCTTGGTCACTCCCCCCCCTCTCACTTGGTCGATCTTAATCTGTCCCAAACACTGATTTCCCACAGTGACCATACTATTGTCCTCAGGAGTGCAAAAACATATTGTAGCCAGGATGTGAAAAATGACAGCTGTAGTGTTCATAAGGAGTTGTGAAAAAATGCCACTGTTGAAAATGTGGCGTGACAGTATTACAAATCTGTGAAGTTATAAGGGTGCGTGGAAATAGTTTAGTGCACACTTGTAACACAGTCATGTTATGGAAGTTCGTCACCAAATTTTCAACATAGGGATTTTTGGACCTCTGCTCATGAACAGTGCCACTGTCATTTTCTTAATCTGTCCCGAACACTGACTTCCCAGAGTGACCATGTTATTCTGCGCCAGAGCTGTGAAAACACATTTCGGTCAGGATGTGAAAAATGACAGCTGTACCGCTTATAAGGAGTTGTGAAAAAATGGCACTGTTGAAAATCTGGTGTGACAATATTACAAATCTGCAAAGTTACAAGGGAGCGTGGAAAGTGCACAATGCACACTTGTAACACAGTCAATTGTTGGGTTATCATCACCAAATTTTCAACATAGGCATTTTAGGACCTCTGCACATGAACAGTACCATTGTCATTTTCTTAATCTGTCCCGAACAGCGATTTCCCACAGCGACCACTCTATTCTGCGCTGGAAGTGCAAAAACACATTTTGGCCAGGATGGGAAAAATGACAGCTGTACTGTTCATAAGTAGGCCTGGGAAAATGGCAATGTTGAAAATCTCTAGTGAAAATATTAGAAATTCGTGAAGTTACGAGCGTGCGTGCCAACTGCGCAACGCACACTCGTAACACAGTCATTTTATGGAGTATCGTTACCAAATTTTCAATATAGGCATTTTAGGACCTCTACTCATGAACTGTGTCACTGTCATTTTCTCAGTCTGTCCTGAACAGTGATTTCCCACAGCGACCGCACTATTCTGCGCTGGAAGTGTGAAAACACATTTCGGCCAGGATGTGAACAATGACAGCTGTACTGCTCACAAGGAGGTGTGACAAAATGCCAATGTTGAAAATCTGGTGTGAAAATATTGTAAATTCGCAAAGTTACGAGCGTGCGTAGCAACTGCACAACGCACGCTAGTAAAACAGTCATTTTTGGGATTTTTTCCACCAAATTTGCAACATAGGCTTTTTGAGAGCCCACCTCATGAACACTGGCACTGTGGTTTCGTTAATCGGTCCCGAAGGGTGAATCTGCACAGTGACCACGAACCACCTTCGGGCCGATTAATGCCATGACAGTTCAAGAATTCATGAGGAGGGGTCCCAAAAACCCCATGTTGAAAATTTGGTGAAAAAATTCCCAAAAATGCCCGAGATATGCACTAAAGTTGAAAAAACCCTATTTATTAAATTATACAGCTTACCGGCATTTCCTCAGTTCGCGGTCGGCTTTGAAGAGTGCAGACGTGTTCCCGGTCCAGCGAAGATCATCGTGCGAGCTCTGAAGGTAAGTATGGGGTATGGGGTGTGGGGAGGCAGGGTGCAGTGGGTGGGTGTGGGTTGTGGGAGGTGGGCAGGAGACTACGATGGACAGATTCCTTTTTTCAGGTACAAAACAAAAAGACTTCGGGACCGTTTTCATTTACAGGGACTTGTGGCACGCTGGGGTGGCTCCCAGTGTTGCCACGGAGATCTGTTTGGGGGGCAGCTGTAACCAACGGGGATTAGGCACCCCATCAGCAAACAACAAAAGGGTGGGAATTCATTTCTGCCGACGGGGATTAGGCACCCCGTCGGGCAGGCAATAAAACTTGGGTGGATGATCATGCCGACGGGAGTGCCTCTGCTAGTAAAATAAACATGGTGGGCATATTGTTTGTAAATATGGCAAGCCACCGCCATGTTCACAAACAATATCACAGATCCTACATCCCGCCCTGCAATGACGGGTCACTCCCTCATTGCAGTGGATGGCTGATGCTGCAGTGACGAGGCGGCCCCTGATTGCAGCGGCTGATTTTTCAGAAAGTTGTGGCACGCTGGCTGAACTAGTGTCAGCAGCAGTGTGCCACGGCATTGGGGGATGGGGGACAAGCCTTTGCAGGCTGTGGGGGCATTGGGCACAACAGTGCCACGCCCAACCTGTTTGTGGAGGAAGTTGATTTAACATGTTTCTTGCACATGCGCCAGAATCAACATAAAAAGAACATTTGCACTATAATCTAAAATAATTGTTAAAGGTGACAGGAAATGATGTTTGTATACTTCAGTAGACCTCCTAGTTTCCTTTTTCTGCCATGTACAGGTATGTATTCTGATATGCTTTGACCAATTGTTGATAAATAAATGACCTAGCTGTGGGGTGTTATTAGATATACAGTGAGTTTCACTCTCCACAACAGCTGCTGCTCTTTCTTTCATATTTTGAGACATTCCATGCATTAATAACACAATTCCATGTTATTCATCTGAATGGCCTGGAATGAGTGTTGCTGACATCATGGAATGTTCAGGCAGCATGAAAAGAGAGTAGCAACTGTTCAGGAAGAGGAAGTTCCAGTGGTTACAAAGGCACAGCAAAACAGTTAGTTAATTAGTTAGTTAGTTTGTGTTTGGCAACCAGGTAAGTACACCAGGCAGAGAGCCTATTTTCAGGAACAACACTGGTGGACAGAGCTTACAAAAGGACACAATAAACAGGTTACAAGTTTGTGACAAACCAGTATCATTGGGTAACAAATTACAGTTGTGGTACAAGGTACACATGCAAAACTCCAGTATATGAGTAACAAGTACAGGTAAATAAATCATGGTAATGCCTAAGGAGGGCCACTTTAAATGAACCATGGGTATCAGAATGCTTCCCAATTCCAAAACCTAGGAGCAAATGCAGTACACTGAAGGCCATAAATCCCATGTTGGTGGAACCCCTTGGTTCAATGAGCATCAAGGCTTTGCAGAAACAAACATTGTAGGATGTATCAGGGGATTGCAACAGGGAGCATAAGCCATGAGGAGTCCCAGATATAATAAGTTTATCAACGAAGCTGCCCATGGTAAGACTCTGCTTCATGGCTGGACAAAGCCAGCCTAAAGAGGAGTAGAGTGCAGTGATGAGTAAGGTAACCAGCACCCATCACAAAGTAGCAAATGTTATAATAGGCTACATCCCAAGTGGTTCAAGAGGATTTGGGATCATTTAGTTAGACTGATAATACAATAAAGTAGGAAGAAGGATCTCATTAACAGTGGCCAGTCGAGCATCTAATGTAAGCCTGGATTCTTCCAAGAATGACTCTTCACCTTTGGTTTCCACTTGTGAGTCTGCGGAGGTGCTAGGATCCCAAGAGAGCTAGAACTTTCTGGGGGCCAGTGATGTGGTAGGCAATGCAAACATGATATCGCATGTCAGTGCATGCACCTGCTGGAATGCAGCAGCATCAGGCCCCAGCTGCCTTAATTCTTTTTCCTGCCATCGAGTGCACATCAGTAGCAATATCACTCTCCTCATGGACAGTCATAACTTCACCACTTTTACGACGACACCACTGAGTTCTTCATTTCTGGGACCAGGACTGCCACAGTGCTGTCACCAGTCACTTCAGTGCCAGCTGGGTTGTTGAGGCCATATGCGGTGCCACACATAGCCCGAGGGATGGATCCCTTGACTACTACCCCAGTACCACTTGTGGCACTGTTTCCCAGGCCTCTGGGGATGGGGCTGGTGTCACCAGTGTTGCTGCGGCCACATGCTGTGCTGTCAGCTCTTCAACCCTCTTCTCTCCACTACTCTGCAAATGAGCAGGGTGTAGATGGAAAAAAGTCAGACCCTGAACTTATCATGTCTGATGATGTGGACAATGGCACATAGTCCAGAAACCCCAGATCCAGTCCCTATGTCTGTGCCTCAGGTGGACCTCTCCTTCCAGGCTCTGCTCAGAAATATGCATTCCACATTATTTCAGACCAGCAGCCATTGACCAGGCTTGTGCCTCAATTGGAGTTTCTACATATGCCTAATATTCCTGTCTGCTTAATTCCTCCCATCCCACCAGCCCTGGAGGCTCTCTCAGAGGTGACTTGGAGGAGGCCTGCTACCGTGGCAACTGTCCTTAAACAGGTGGACAAGAAATATTCAGTGCCTAAAACAGCCTGTGCATTTCACTCAGCCTATAGCTGGTGCCATCCATCTTCCAAGATTTACTCTTCACCACTGAGTCACACTGATGGGTCTGGATATGGAAGCACTTGGACCCCATGGGAGCAAAATCTTTTGCAGGAGGGAGGCGATATTCGGTATTGCTGAGCCTGTGCACCTGGCGGGGTGCCATGCGTGCTAGCCAGTAATCATAGCTGGCTCCCTCATGCACTTCAGTTCTGTTCCCTAAGCCAGTTCTACTTTTATAGCCACTGGATTTGACTGTCAACAGGAGTTTCCTGTTTGGCAGTAGGAAGGGAAGGATCATAGAGAAACATTGGTTTTGTCAACCCTAAAGGAAAAAAGTAGCTCACTCCCCCCCCCCCCAGCTGGTGGTGGTCTGACACTGAGCAAAGAAGAAGGAGGCTACTGAAGAATATAGGAAGTTGCTGTCCCAGAACAGGAAGGGTGAGAGTTGTAAGGAGAGGAGAGAGAGTAAGCATACAGAGAAACAGGAGAGGGGACACAAAATGAGACATGATAGGAGTGGTGCAGTGCAATGGCTGTGGGGCAGCAGTGTTCCGGGAGACATTCTGGAGGCTGCGATGCTGCCCTATTTACAGGCACCTCTCTGGTCTGAGGGAGAAGGTTGCCCGTCTCCAGGCTGACCTGGCTAGGATTCGTGAAACCTCCTCCCCCACCCAGGGACGACCAGAGCCAATGCCACTACCTCAGAGGTTGCCAAGAAAGAGGAGAGACTGGACCAGGGTGGGCTCAAGGAGGGAGAGGGTGGTGGAACAGAGTTGCATCCCTCCAGCTGTACCTCTCCACAATTCATTCACTCTTCTGGTGGATAGTGGTTCTTCTATGGAGGCACCTGCAGTGGAGACCAAGGAGAATGCTGGGAACCTTCATAAAGGAGACCAACAGGAGGGTGGCATGGGACCCCACGGGGAAGGAAACAACTCCTGGTGGGGGACTCAATCATATGGGGGGAAGAAATGGGGGAGGAAGGGGAGAGGGAGGTAAGGTGCCTGCCTGGCGCCACAGCTTGGAGGGACAGGAAGCAAATCCTCAGGATCGTGGGAGCAGCTGCACGAGGGAGGGAGCTGGATGTCATTGTCCACCTAGGGACAAATGACCTGGCTAGGAATGGGATCAGAGCAGTGCAAGAGGGAGGGACAGGGAGGGTAAAAGAGGAGGAGGAGTAGCTCTCTATGTAAAGGAAGGGATCAAAGCAACAGAACTAAAGAGTAAACAGGGAGGAGATGAGGCACTCTGGGTCACCCTGGAGACAGGAAATGGCACCACAATCTGCATGGGAGTTGCATACAGACCCCCATCTCAGGGGGAGGGAATGGACAAGGAAATGATAGAAGGCATCATTAGAATGGCAGAAAAAGGTAAGATATTGTTGATGGGGGACCTGAACATGCCAGATGTTAACTAGAGCACCTTTGCTGCAGGCACATCCAAGAGCATGGTCATTCTTGATGGCCTACGGGGGCATGCCTCAGACAGCTAGTATTAGGAACCCACTTGGAAGGGTGCACCCTAGACCTGGTACTCTCAAATGGGGATGGAGAAAGAATCTCAGATTTAGAAGTGGGTAACTATCTGGAACAAGCGACCACCAAACAGTGTGGTTCACGATAAACACAGCCATACAATCAAGCCATACAAAAGCAAGAGTATTGGACTTTAGGAGGGCTGACTTTGGGAAAATGAGAGAGTGCCTCAGAAAAGCATTAGCAAACAGGCAAGAAAGGGGTGGAGGAACAATGGGGAGTAATCAAAACAGCCATCACAGAGGCAACAAGCCTTTGTGTAAAGCAAATCAACAAAACACAATGAAGGAAAAAATGCTATGGTTCTCAAAAGAGGTGGCAGGGAAGGTTAAGGAGAAAAGGATAGCATTCAGGAAATATAAGGAAACACAGAAGGAGCAGTACAGAGAACTTTATCAGTTAAAGCAGAAAGAGGCTGGGAAGGCAGTTAGAATAGCAAAGGCCCAAACCGAGGAAAGGATAGCCAACTCTGTTAAGAAGGGGGATAAGACCTTTTATAGGTACATGAGGGAGCGAAGAAAGACCAAAGGAGGGATACTGAGGCTTAATAAAGGGGAGGGAATGTGGGTAGAGGGTGACAGTGAAAAAGCAGGGATACTGAACGAATATTTCTGCTCAGTATTCACAAAGGAAGAGAAGGAGGAGGTACCTAAACCAAACAAGAGAAACACTCTGAAGACAGGGGTCTATACCAGTCCATTTATAGAAGAAAGGGTTCTGAAGAACTAATAAAATTGAAGGTGGACAAAGCAATGGGGCCTGATGGGATTCACCCAAGAATTCTATAGGAACTAAGGGTAGAACTAGTGACACCGCTGACTACTCTCTTTAACAAATCATGGGAGGATGGGGTGGTACCTGAGGACTGGAGGAGGGTGGATGTGATTCCTCTTCACAAAAGTGGGAGCAGGACAGAGGCAGGAAACTACAGACCAGTTAGTTTGACCTCAGTGGTAGGTAAAATGATGGACTCACTTCTGAAGGAAAGAATTTTGAGTGCTTAGAGGCCAGTGGGGCACAGGACCCAAGGCAGCATGGATTCACGATGGGAAGGTCATGTCAGACGAATCTAATAGATTTCTTTGACTGTGTGACCAAAGTAGTAGACCAGGGAGGGGCTGTCGACATGGCCTACCTAGATTTAAGCAAGGCATTTGATACATTCCCACACAAAAGATTAATACACAATTTAGCCAGCCTTGGAGTGGGTCCCAAGGTGGTAGCCTGGATAAAAAATTGGCTAGACAACAGGACGCAAAGGGTAGTAGTAAATGGAGTCCACAGTGAAGAAAGGAGGGTTACTAGCGGGGTACCGCAGGGTTCAGTACTAGGACCGGTCCTTTTTAATGTCTTTATAAGTGACATTGCAGAGGAACTGGAAGGAAAAGTATGCCTCTTTGCAGACGACACAAAGATCTGCAACAGGGTTGATACACAAGATGGAATGGAAATGATGAGAAGGAGCTTGGCAAGGTTGGAGGAATGGTCAGATGTATGGCACCTCAGATTCAATGCAAAGAAGTGCAAGGTAATGCACCTGGGAAACAAAAACCCAGGGGAAGAGTACACAATGGGGGGTGAGATATTGACAACAGTGAAAATGGAAAGGGACCTGGGGGTAATTATATCAGATGACCTAAAGGTGGGCATGCAATGTGAGAAGACAGTAAGGAAGGCTGGGGGGATACTGGGATGCATAGGAGAGGCATCAATAGTAGAAAACAGGAAGTTGTTATCCCTCTGTACAGACAGTTGGTGAGACCCCATCTGGAGTACTGTGTGCAGTTCTGGAGACCCCATCTCCACAAAGACATAGACAGAGTGGAGGTTGTCCAGAGGAGGGCAACCAAAATGGTGCAGGGTCTGCACCAGAAGACATATGAAGAAAGACTAAAGGAGCTTAATATACCCTTAAGGAAAGAAGGGAGAGAGGGGACATGATAGAAACTTTCAAGTACCTCAAGGGAATCAACAAAGTCCAAGAGGGTAGCATTTTCAGAAAAAGAGATGTGCAAGAACAAGGGGGCACAATTTGAAGATAGAGGGGGGATGGCTCAGAGGTAATGTGAGGAAGTATTTTTTCGCAGAGAGGGTTGTGGATGCATGGAACAGCCTCCCTGAGGAGGTCGTGGAGTCAAGAACAGTGGGGGAATTCAAGAATGCATGGGACAGACATATGGCAGTCCTAGTGGGGGGTAGGAGGAAGTAAGCTGTTGGTTAAATAGGATCTGCAGCTTATCTGTTAGGTAGGAAAATGTGCAGACTAGGTGGGCCAAGCGGTCCTTATCTGCCGTCACATTCTATGTTTCTATGTTTCTCCCACTATCGAGTGCACACCATGAGAGCAACAGTGCCTCAGTTCACTGACACCACTGAATTTTCTTCCACTTCACTGCAAGTAGTTTTTCGCTGCAGTGCCATCTTACTCATTCATTTTGCTAAAGCCAAAAGGAAAAGAAGAGATGAAAAGTCCAGGAAACACCGACATCCTCCCATCATGTGTCACTGGTCATTGCCCTGTGGAAATCCATCGCAGACATATCAGAATCAGCTCTGTGGGACCTGCCTCAGCTCTTCTCTTAACATGGATGGGTGCAATGCCTGTTTCTTGATGGACCACCAAACCATCAAAATCCATGTGATGAAGTGGGTACACTGATCCCCACTTTCAGAGACAGGCATCACCCCTCTGAGGCCAAGGCATTGTCTCTGGCTCTTCCCTGGGTCTCTCCGAGCACCTCTCATGCTGAACCACAGGGTCCTCTTCAGCCTCACCTCACTAAGGTGTTGGAGGCCTGGGGATGGATCTGATGGACAGCCGGCTTCTTCTGGGCAGCTGGCTGCGCTGTCCCCAGACTGTCTGTCCTGGACGGCAGATGTCCCCAGTGGTGAGGCCAGAGCTAACCACTCAGTTTACACCAGTGGACACCTCAGTATCATGGTCTAGTGTGCCTGGCTCATGATATTGTTTGCAATGTCTGTTAGAGGGTGGTGCCAGCCACAAGGTGGATCCCCTCCTCCTGGCTTTGCCATTCGAGGGTGTCAGGAGAGGACTGGCACTGAGGCCAGTCGGTGTTACTGCTGAGGTGGTGGTGGTAGCAGTCTCTCCCCAGAGCAGTCTTAGTGGCTCTGCGATTGGGAATGACATCACCCCCAGCAATGGGCGTGGCACTGGCCATGGTGTCAGTCCTAGTCTGGACAACAGATGCAGTGCCAGTGTCACCCCAGGGGCTGACATTGCTCACGGTGATAGGGATGGGGACAGTCCTGTGGTCAGCATCAAATCTGGTGCCAGCAATGGCACTGGGGAGGAAGCCATCTGTAGGCCATTCTTTGATCCTAGGCCTGGTGATGGAAGTGGAACTAGCTCAAGAATGGATGGCGAATTGAAGATAGAGTTCTTCCCGGACCCATGTGCCAAGCTTGTCACCAATGAGGATCCAAGCTGCTCAGAATGGATTGCATGGCTCTGCTCTTCTCACCTGGGGAATCCCCCCATGGGCACAGGCCTGGTCATTTCTCTTTCATAGGTTGACCTTGTTCAGGCAGTACTGCCAGGCCTTTGGGCGAGGTCCTCTATGCAGCCAATACATAGGCTCTGGAACCCCTTGCTCTCATTTCCCTTTTGGGCCTGTGCCACCATTATTCAAATTACCATAGATCATGGGCCCTCTGGGGCCAGTCACCTGGAATCAATACAGAGAGGTGGCTGGTGCCTTGCACCAACACTATGGAAATGCTGACAGGGTTCATTTTCAGTCTGGCCCACAGTGGCCACCGCCCCATACCTAGGGCCTCCTGTCTGTCAGCGTCCTCCTCTTGAGGACATGGATTCATCACTGCATATGTCCCCTGTCAGTGAGTACTCCCTGTATCATAGATTCCTGGTGGGCATGATCTTTCAGGAATGGATTTTCAACATTTATTAACACTAATGGGTCTTAGGCCAGAGGCACTAGTACCCCACAGGAGTCAAAGCTTTAGAGGAGGCCAGTGTCAAGGCAAGCGGTAAACATGCATGACGCCGCGAAAGTGGCTCACAGCACTAGGCTTACCTCAGCACCAGACCCCAATCATCTCAGTCCCTTTTTTCCCACAGTTCAGTGCACTTCTTGACGATGTCGCTCACCCTTCTCGAATCAGAACTTCACGTCTATGACAGCTGCTTCAGTTCATTTTAGTTGTTTAACACTGGAATTTATTATTTTTGTATCAGTTCAGTGATTTTATTTAAAAAAAAAATTCTGTCAGTTTCTCTCAGCCCTACCGAGCCTCGTCTTGATGTCTTTACAGGATCATGGTAGGGAGCCTCACCAGGTTTGGGCTCGGTGCCATATTTGGACTGGTGCCATGTTTGACCCAGTGGCATGTCTGACCTGGTGCCATGTTGACTAGGTGCCATGTTGTGCCAGTGCTGTGTTGACCCGGCACCAGGTTGGCCTCATTCTGTGTTTGGCCTGGTGCCATGGTTGGCAGGCTGCTATGGCAGTGGGGGCCATGTCCAGTCTACTTTCCCACAAGGGAAGGGTTCTGACCATAGGTAATTTTGTGATCATGGGAAGGGCAGTGCTCTGGAGCATAAAGGAGTGGGCCAGTTCCCAATTCTGGCTGGGTTCTTGGCACCACTTGGCCTTGAGTTCTTTCTCTTGTCCTTCAGGGGGAGTAAAAAATGGTATCACTCAAGGTCTCCCTACGAGAAGTCTTCTGCAAGACCCATGGTTCCTGGGTCCATAGCCCTTTGGTGCGGTCCTCATTACCATGGGCCTAGGTGCTGGGATACTGAAACCTCGAGCCTAGAGTTCCCCTCTGTCCTAGGGAGGTCCACTGTGGGCAGTCTTCCCTGGGCAACTCTTTCAGAGTAACAGGTGTAGCGTAAGGCTAGGGTGTCGCTGCTGGTGCTCCAGTCTATGGCCCTTGTGTGTTAGTGGCACAGAACCCCTGGTGAGGCCCCCCCAAGCAAGGTAGAGTGTTGGCTCTGACAATGACCTTCTAACCTTGCTGGTGACTGTGCAGCTGACTCCTGCCCCACTGGCCATACCCCTCCATTGTGTCTCTTGGTGGAACTGGCCAGGTAATAATCTGGTCACCTTGGTGATGCTGGGGTCGTTGGTGCTCTAGAGCTGGCATTGGTGCCAAGAATGGCCTTCTGGCCAGTCATAGTGCCTTTCTAGCGCTGGTTCTAGTGCCAGTTGACTCTTCAGTCTTCTCTGGTGCCAGGAGTCTCTCTTTCTCTCTGTCCTCATTGGTGCTGCTTGGTGCCTCTAGTATATGACAAGAGGCTGGGCTTTGGCCAGTGCCGTGTCTGGCCTGGTGCCATGTCTGTCCTGGTGCAGTGTCTGGCCCAGTGCCATGTTGGCCTAGTGCTGTGTTGGCCCAGTGCCGTGTTTGACCCAGCACCATGTACAGCCTGGCACCATGTCCAGCGCCTGGAGTGGCACTTTGTCTGGCACCATGTCTGGCACCTAATCTGGTGCTGTGTGCAGCACCTGGTCACAGCACCATGTCTGATGTCTGATCCAGTGCCAGGTCTGGCAGGATCCGTGTTGGGGACAGGTTCCACACCAGATCTGGGCTGGGTTGGCGCTGTCCCTGGTGCACTCTCCGGCACCCTCTACGGTGTTCTGTGTGGCCCACAGTTGACGCCACAGGTTCTCCATTTAGGGGAATCTCCCCGCTCCCCCCCCCCAGAGGACATCGAGGAAAATAAGTCCCCCCCACCCTCCTTATCTCTTCTGAGGGTGGCATAAATGACTTTCTATGGACTCTTCAAATCCAGGTACTTCTGCTGTGCCTCATGGCATGCTCTTGTGTTTGCTAGCTCCAAGGGTATTTTCTTCTATCCTTTTGGAGCTCGCCTTGCCCTAGCACAAGGTTTAAAAGGGGGAGGTATTCTGCTGCTTGTCTTATACAGGATTTTGTCCAAGCAGAGACCAGTTCCTTTATTTTTCCAGGATTGATTGCCTCCCTGGATATGCAAGCTTCTAGGTACTGTCCCCAGTGCTCTCACAGCGTATCTGATATATTAGGGCCCTAAGTTAGCCCCTTTTTTTAAAATTTTATTTACCTCTGGTCGCAGCCCTATGGAACCTCTCTTGGGCATCCTGGTCCATGTCCTGCCCACCTGAGGCCTCCCCGATCTGTGCCTCCTCTCTCCCCCCCCTCACTCCAGCCAGCACCCCTGGTTTAACCCACCTGGGGTGGGTCGCCCCTCTTCTTGGGTGCTCTTTGTAAGTCAGACTCTGGCTGCAGGGTAGGGCTCACACTGGAGGAACTGAAAGGCCAGTCGGGGTTGGCCTGGCAAAGGGCATGGGGAACAGGTGTCATCACCTGTCCACGGCACCGGTGTTTTTCCCTCTTCTGTGCGCTACCCCAGCCGCCATCCCCTTGCATAGTGCACATCGACACACTGGCACACGGCAACCTTGCCAGTGTCGGCAACGCTAGTTACATGCTTGCTTGGCATGCTGCAGTGTCCCTGGTCTCCACTGGGGCAGCACTGGTGATAGAGCATCCTGACCCTCCTTCCCGCTGGGGAGCACCACGAGGGCACTCTCTTCAACCCTTCCCTCTGTCATCTCTAGCCTCAAGTTCGCTTCCCGAACTCCAGGCTGTACAGGAGGTGTGGCGCCCAGCGCCAACTCTCAGCCACGGGCAGGCACCAAGTTAGCCTTACCTGTACAGTTGGCTGATAGCCACTTCATTCAGCCACAAAGCTCTAGCATCACTCGTCTGGAACCCCGGGTAACTCACTCTTCGGAGGCCCCCATGTTGTGTTGCCCACTGTTAGTGTTTTAATCACAAGGTGTCTGAATCCCATCCATCAGTGTTATCTCCACTTCAGTAAGTTGTACATGTGAACTGTTTTTTGTGTAGCCTGCCAGCCCTGCTGGATCTCAGCAGCTACAAAACAGTTTTTTTCCAAATGGACGACAGTCTTCCTTGTATTACATGGGAAAACAACAAAGAGCACTCTTACCTTGTTTCCTGAGAAGCTATTAGTGGAGTGGAGAGAGGGCCTGGAGCAAAGGATCCTACTCCAGGCCAGTTATCAGCCAGGTGTCACTGTCTAGTATACACTGGCGGGTACACATGGTCAAACACACTGGTTTTCTCCCTGTGACCTCGGCAGATCTGATTTCTCTGTTAATCAGGCTTTTGATCAGCAACAGAGGATCCTTCCTCTCAGGTTGGACATGTTGTCTCAGGGTCTTCTACTCCATCCCTGCAATAGTTAGGGCATTTTGCACAAGGCCCCTCTTCAAAAGCTGGTGGTTGCCTGGATAGCAACCTTGTGCTAGTTATGCTCACCACAAGCCCTTTGAGCCTTTTGTGGCTTGTGAGCTAAGTTTCTACTTTGGACAGCAGCTTCTAGTGGCCATCTTGTCTGCTTGCAGATTTTCTGAAATCATATTTTGGTCACAGATTACCCTTATACTGTTTCCCACAGGGAAAAGGTAGTACTCCACATTCGATAAGTTTGTTCCTAAGTGGCATCAGAGTTTTCTCTGAATCTGCCACTGTGCTGCCCACCTACTTGCCAACTTCCAGAATGTCGAAGAGCACACTCTTCCCAATCTCTGAAAGCTCTAGGGGTCCTCACTTCTCACGTGCACAAAACTAGGATTTCAGACAATCCAAACAGCTTTGGTCTCCTTTGCTTTCAGTTGAAAGAGTCAGCCTGCTGTACTGAAGCACATTCTGCCTGGGTTGTGAGCTGTCTACACATCTGATGTGCCATGGCATAGGACACTACCCTTATAGGTAGTCCAGGTCACGTGACCTATCACATGACCCGTCACTATCTCCCCATTGTTTTTATACTGCGTTATCACTAGGAGTCACTGATGTACATACTAAGTTACACTGCATCCTTAGCATAATTTAACCCTTTCTATATTAGCTCATAGCCCTGTCATTTGTAACCTCCCCACAAATTTAGGGGTTTACCTTAATGTCTTTCTGGGCTCCTCAATGCCCACTGCCAGGCTGATGTCCTGTCTTTGTGTAATCCTGCTTTCCTGCTTATTTACACGAGAGTGCCATGTTGAGCCTCCGTGCCTCTCCCTTTAAGAAACTAGCTGTTATGTGTGTAGTTAATGGTCTGAGCTGGGTCCGAGTGACTTATTGCTTGCGACCGGCCGGACACCGCTCTGATTTGCTCCATTCTGCAGTTGATACTTCTGCAGAGGGAGCCTGTATGGAAACTGCTTATTTACTGTTTACATGTTATATTTGAGATAGAGAAGTTTGTTTACCCTGCTTTCTTTGCAGCTTATGTCTTGGAATGGAAGCCACCACATTAGGCCCGGGAGTAATTTGACCAATCAGACTCTGGGGGCCTAAAATGGATCCTGGTCCAAGTGTTTCAGAAGGAAACAAGCATTTGTCAATGCCGAATGTTGCTTGCTTGTATGTGCTGTTTAGGTATTTGAAAGTCATTGGAGTGCAAATATTGAAAATTCGCAAACTTACGAGCATCTTTGTTAGGAACCTGCATAGCATGCGCTTGTAAACAGTAATTTTGGAATTTTTCCTGGAATTTTCAACATAGCCATTTGAAGACCTCTGCTCATGAACAGTGTCACTGTGATTTTCTTAATGTTTCCCATACATTGATTTCGCATACCAACTGCGCCATTGTCGCTACATAGAAGTGAAACACGTTTTGGGCAGGATGTGAAAATGACAGCTATACTGCTCATAAGGAGGTGTGGTAAAATAGCAATGTTGAAAGTCTAGATGAAAATATTGAGAAAATTCTTGAACTTACGGCGTGCGTAGGAACTGCATAGCATACGCTCATCAAAACAGTCATTTTAAGGAATTTTTTCACCAAATTTTCAACATAGGCTTTTTGAGAGCCCACCTTATGAACACTGGCAGTGTTGTTTCATTAATCAGTCCCAAAAGGTGATTTCACGTAGTGACCATGAAATTACCATTCAGCCCGATTAACGCCATGACAGTGCAATAATTCATGATGAGGGGTCCCAAAAACCCCATGTTGAAAATTTGGGCCCAAAATTCCCAAAATTGCCTGAGATATGCAACAAAGTTGAAAAAACCCTATTTATTCCATTATACAGCTTACCGGCATTTCCTCAGTTCGCGGTCGGCTTTGAAGAGTGCAGACGTGCTGCGGTCCACCGATGATCGTCGTGCGAGCTCGGAGGTAAGTAAGGGGTGAGGGGGTGGGGAGGCAGAGTGCGCAGTGGGTGGGTGCAGGTTTTGGGGGGCAGGGAGGCACGCGAGGGAACCTTTCTTTGTTTACATTTTTTTTTAATTAAGATGCGCGGGACGTTTGCCATGCTGGGGTGGGCTCCCAGCGTGGCAGCTAGAAAAGAGCTGTTGCAGGAGGCTGGAGCTGGCGAAGTTGGGCACCCCCGTCGGCTAAATGAATTTGCCACGCTGGGGTGGGCTCCTAACGTGGCACCTGGAAAACTTTTTAGGGGAGCGTGCAGCCTTGGAGACCAACGAAGTTAGGCACCCCATCGGCTATAACATGTTTGCCACGCTGGGTGGGCTCCCCAGCGGGCTGATTCCTGGACTGCTTTTCCCGTCTGCCATACAGTGTGTGTGTGGGGAGGAGCGAATCAGCACGCAATATGCGTGCTTGCGTGTGTATGTGGGGGGGGAGAACTCTGCTCACTGAAGCGGAGCTCTCCCTTTCAACTGTATGCCACTGCATTTTTGACTGCTGTCATAGACAGCTGCAGCAGTCATTGGAGAACTGCGGCCGTGCCTGCAAACTCACTAACTGACTTGGAAGACGGGTGCCACACCTCTGAAAACTTGGATGATGGCACTATGTTTCTTGCACATGCGTGCAAGCAACATAAAAATGTAGCTTTTGTAATTTTTAGGTTGGCGCCAAAACTAACCTGGAGGGGGAGCCCTAACTGTGACTAACAGCTTCCTCAGCCAACCTAACTTCTGGATTACAAGGGAAATCCCCAGAACTGTATGAGACAGTGGATCAGTTAGAGTTGGAGCCTGACGTGTTAACAGCTCAAGCTTTCGAGCAGCTGCTTCCTGAATGCAGCGTAGGGGAATGAGCAGAAAGAGGCCTAACTTGCCTCCCTGCCACTTTTCTCATGCTTGGGACTGCCTGATAGCAGAAGTTCGACTTGCTCTGATTTAAGTCTGGAACTGCGGTAGAAAGAAGAAAGAAGTGTATCAGTACCACTTGTGTTTTGGACCGAAGATTTGCTCCTGTGAAGTGATTGGCCCAGCTAGTGTGCGAGACGAATTTTGGATTGAGAGGTTTGATCAGTGAATCTACTGTATTAGCAACTGGACTGTATCCAAACTGTACAAAGTTAGTGCTGCTTTATTTAAATGTGCTGAATGTTTCTCGTAGGTCGATATCTGCTCACCTATGACCCAACCTGTTATGCCAGCTGGAGGCTTCACCAGCAAGAAACTGTGCCAATTTGCTCATCCTGCCCGGGCCTTTGCCAATCTGGCCCAGACCGATGGCCCTGCACCAAAGACTGTTTCGGTGAGAAACCAGCTTTGGGGATTCAGCCCCCGAGCAACAACAACTCGCAGATTGCACCACCTGGAGGGAAAGGCCATGAAGAGGCCATTGTGTCGGCTCTGCTTCCCCATACTCATTGATGAACACCACAAGGTCTCCATATCGCCTGCCATCCTGCAGAAATCTGGTAGCATGAGTACACTCAGGGTAGCTCCTTGAAATGGGTATTTAAATCATCGGTGGTACCATCTAATTTCATTTACATTCTGGGTTTCAAGAGACTGAGCCAACCAGCTCGGATTACAAATAATCACCTTGTTATTGTGCATGCTAACTGCCTTTCTTTCCATTAAGGGTCCCACCATCAGCTACAATGCCGCCAACCCCGGTAACACCTCTGGCTAGCCAACTTTCCATTCTGGGTACCCAGTGTTGTTGAACTATATTTAGGACTTAAAGTGCTTGCCAGAAAAAACTGATTTAAATCAGAGTACAAATCATTTGACTAAATTCATGCCCCTTCCTTGCTCACGACCCCTAAATAAACTTGATTGTCTTTTTTCGTGTTTAACCTGGCTAGTGTACATATTATTAGTTGGGCTACAGTATTGAAAGTGTGCAGCTATATTGCTAACCTTATTTTACAAGGGTCTCCCGGAAAATTGCTGAAGGTCCATCTCCGGTGATAAGTGTGAAGGGTGCGTGCATATCATTACTGCTATATACTGATTGTGAGTTAACTGCTGTTATAGGTACAGAGCCACTAGGAGGGTCAGAGGGTGGTTGTAGCTTCCCAGAGGGCTATAACAAGCTAGACAGACACCCCCAGTACTGTTACTCTGGGTGGAGGCACCTAAATACTGAATCCAGGCCCCTTCACCTGTGCTCAGACATACAGGCAGGGGGTAGTAACCTCAGGGATAGTGCCGCCTAGGGGTTACATCTTGGAGGCACTGCTGAGATTAGCACCCCCTGGTGGCCAAAAGATAATATTTCAGTCAGTTGTGAATTTGAACAAAATTTGAGATGTAGGGGCTCACTAAGCCCAAGTGGAAGATTTCTCCCCATAAGCTGGTCGCGCACCGCATGATGGGGTGGAGTGAGGCTGAAGGGGGTTGACCCCCACAATGCTTTATTCTTACTAGACATTCCCATGGGGACTACTAATACTACTATAGAGGAAACCATGGGAAAGGTTAAATGTCTGGGGAAGGTTTTAGTGCGAGGGCAGGACTCAGATCTGTTTGAGCAGACTCTAATGCCCCTCACTTCATGTAGCCTCCCTATAGACCCTGTGACAGTACACCCTGCTTTTATGCCCGAGGGATCCCAGAAGGGGTGGAGAGTCATTCACATACACAGTGGTCCGTCTTCCCTTGGGGGGTTCCCAAAGGTAGAAGAATTTAGAGAAAAGTGATTGAGGTTGTTAGCTACGGAAGACAGACTGTTGAGGATTTTTGGAAGGCTTTGGAGGACTCTGAGGAGGTTGCTCCTATACATTCTCCTCCGGCCTCTCCATCCTCGCACAGGATATCACCCATTGCAGCGTTTCCCATTGTGGCACCCTCGGTGCACCTGGACTCTTATTGCAGACTCAGGCTGTTTTCTGGTGCTGTCCCTGTTCCTGTGGGAGATGATGCCACCCCCGGTCCAAGAGTGGCAAGGTTCTGAAGGGGAAAAACACAAAAGACTTATGGAGAGTTTAAGGGGCCCTGACTGAAGCCATCCGTTCCTTCGGTCCACCAATCCAGAGGCCTCTGCTGCTGAGTATTTATCTACTTTAGAAGGGTATTTGGTAGTACTGAATCACAAGAGGACTTGATGTGGAAGTTTAAGTCTACTAAACAGTGAAAAAATTAGCGACTGTCTGCCTTTGTGATCCTTGTAGAATGGGCTTTGCAAAGGGGGCACCGAAAGGGGGGGCATCTCAGCTAGTGAACTAAATTGTGCAAGACTGGAACACGTCTTTAAGTCTGCCTGCTATTTGAGTGTGCTCATGCTGAAGTTAAATGTCAAGATCACAAAGCCAACCCTCCTGAATACTGTTGGTTCATGAAGAAAATCAGAAAGCGGAGAACAAAGACAATGGTTGGGACCAGTATGCTGGGGTTGCACGAACTGCCCCAACCCCAGACAGACCTACTGAAAAAGAGGACAACTCTGTGTCACAACAAGTTAGTGAGTTAGTGAAAGAATTGAAAGAACTGAAAGCCAGCTGGCAAGCTGTGGCTAAACAGGCTAAAACTCATGGCCTTTGCCCCACCAAGGCTGAGCCTATCTGTGAGGTCCCACCTGTCTGTACTGGGGCCAATGCCCTTGCTGCTGAGTCTCGAGCTGACCCCAACATGGTAGAAGAAATGAGTGAATTGTGAGGTATGGTGAGAGACCTAATTTATGCCACCCGACCCTCTGCCCATTGGAGGGGCTATGGGGGACCTGAGCCTGAACCTAAGCCGAAGGAAGAGAGTAGGGCTCCGCCTCCCGACTACTACAAACCTCGTGAAGACATGACCCATCCTGCTGACCCCAGAGCTAACGTATTTTGCTACCAGTGTGGAGAAGATGGGCACACCAAATGAGCTTGCAACGCCCCAGAAGATCTACGGCGAGTCATTGCCAAGCTACTCAGCCTGGTCCGACAAAGCAATATAAAGTCACAACAAGGCCCCTCATGAAAATCATTTTCTTTCAAAACTGCTGTGGACCAGCCCACCAAGCCTGCGTCTCCGGATTGGTCTGAGATGGGGGGGTTCCTCCATGGAGACAACAGTAACTGTTAATGGCATTTCAACCCAAGCTGTACTGGATAGTGGCTCACAGGTCACTATTGTGTTCAAAGATTGGTACGACCAATACTTGTCTGAACTCTCGCCCTTACCCCTTGAAGGACTTCATGTGTGGGGGTTGAACGACAAATCTTACCCATACCTGGGTTATGTACGACTGTGGTTGTCATTTCCTACTGCTGTTGCTGGCATGGATGAGCCAGTAGAGACCTTGGCCCTGGTATGCCCACCGACTGGAATGTATGATGGTATCCCTTTGTTAATCAGCACTAATGCCCACATGTTTGGCAGACTAGCTCAGCTTTGCCAGGAAAAGCAATCGAGGAAGACTGGGCGGGCCTTACACATCCCTGCCATGGTGCGCAGAGCATATGATCTACAAATGCAAGCCAAAGAGGCTGACATGGATGAACTGGTTGGAGTTGTGTGGAAGAAAGACCCCGCACCACTTGTACTGCCACCCAATGCTCAATGTACCATTAGTGGCGAAGTACGAATCAAGAAAGATATCAAGAACAAGATTCTTATGCTGGATGCTCCGGAAGAGGGGAAACTGCCAGAGGGACTACTAGTTAAGTCTAGCATCCTGCCTGCCCGAGCTCACACTTATGCTTGGTGCGTGGTGGTACAAATCCAAAATATGTCTTACCGGGTCTGTTAAGAGTCAACTGAGGCTGTACCCTGGCTACTGTGTACTGTGCATACTGCTGTGCTGCCTAGCATTTATGTACCAAAGAGGATGAAGAAGTAACTTCTGATTTGTTCGACTTTGGAGAATCCCCATTCCTGAGGAGTGGAAAGGAAGGTTAGCAGAAAACTGGCACAGCGGAGCAAGGTATTTTCCTTGGGAAAATGGGATGTCGGATGCATCACTGGTGCAGAATATTACATCAGACTTCATGATGAGAGGCCATTCCATGAGAGATCTCACCAACTGGCACCAGCAGATATTGACGATGTTTGATGCCACCTCCAGAGATGCCTGCAGCTGGAATTATACAAGAATCTCATAGCCCATACGCCTCTCCTATTGTGGTGGTCCAGAAGAAGAACGGCTCAGTGAGAATCTGTGTGGACTACTGGACACTGAATTGAAGAACCATACCAGACCAATATACCGTGCCACGCATTCAGGATAATGGAAGCTAGTGTTTTTTTGTGTTAGACCTCAGGAGTGGGTATTATCAGATCCCAATGGCACCCAAAGATAGAGAGAAAACAGCGTTCATCCGTCCTTTGGGTTTTTAGGAATTCTTACTCATGCCTCAGGGCATTTCAAGAGCACCTGCCACTTTTCAGAGGTTGATGGCAGCTGTAGGAGACATGAATTTATTAGAATGCCTTGTTTATTTGGGTGATGTCACTGTCTTGCAAGACTCTTGAAGAATATGAGACCCGTTTGTTTAGGTTTTGGACCGTTGGAGGACTTTGATTGAAACTGTCTATTGACAAATGTCAATTCTTCTAGCAATCTATGAAATATGTAGGCCACATTGTGTCCTCTGAGGGAATTCAAATGGATCCAAACAAAATGGAAGCTTTGGCCACAGCCTAACAATCTTAAGGAACTGCAGCAATTTTTGGGGTTCTGCGGCTAACGTCATTGATATGTGCAGGATTATATCAAAGTCATCCACCCTTTGCTCAGTCTAACTCAAGGGTACCCGCCAACAAACCGAAAATACAAAAAGAGTGCTGTAAAAGAGGAGGCAAAGGTCAGTTTCAGAACAAGTGAACCTTTTGGGACAAGGTGGACTAAAGAGTGTGATGCAGCCTTTTACGATATCATTCGCCAGCTCACCCATGCCCCTGTACTCGCTTATGCAAATCCAACCAAGCCTTACATGTTACACACTGATGCCAGCTTAAAGGGACTTGGAGCTGTACTTTACCAGGAGTATAAGGAAGGACTACGCCCAGTGGTGTTTGCCAGCGGAAGCCTGACCCCCTCAGAAAAGAATTATCCAGTACACAAACTTGAATTTCTTGCATTGAAATGGGCTGTAGTAGATCAAGTTCATGAATACCTTTATGGTGCAAAGATTCTGGTGAAAACTGACAACAACCCTCTCACATATGTTCAAACCTCGACTAAGTTAGATGCCACCAGGCACCGTTGGCTATCTGCACTTTCAACCTATGACTATTCAGTAGAGTCCCGCCCAGGCCTGAATCACATTGACACTGACGCCCTCCCTAGAAGACTTGAATCCAGCTCTAAGTGGATGAGAATGTCCGAGCAATCTGTTAAAGCTCTTTGCCAAAAGTTTGATAAAGATGAACATCCATCTGCGGAAACAGTTGATTGGTTGTTCAATTGCTTGGACCTTCCTGACACCTGTGTTCCTGCAGTCTATTGCAATTTTGAAACCTTGGATCTCAGTACTCTGCCTCAACTCACTCCCACCTATATCTAGTGGGCACAATCCTAAGATTAAACCTATGTTGGATGTCATTAATGCTGGAAAAATGTGTCCAAACTTTAAGCCCAAGATCAAAAAAGAACTGCCTTGCTGTTTCGAGAGGGGCCCAGGTTAAAGCTGTACAACAAACTACTTTACTGAGAGACCATGAATAGACAAGGTCAAGTTGTCAAACAGCTAGTGCTACCTACTGCCTTCAAATGTGTAATTTTACATGCTCTCCATGACCAAATGACATCTGGGTTGTGACAGAACTTCAGACTTAGCCCATGCCCATTTCTACTGGCCTAAAATGGGTGCTGACATCGAGACTCACATCAGAACTTGTAAGCGTTGCCTACAGAGGAAAGCTCAGCCTCAGAGGGCTGCACCCCTTGTTAACATCTCCACCAATGTGCCCACGGAACTTGTATGCATTGACTTTTGGGTTTAGAACCAGACCAAAAGAACATTGGAAATATGCTGGTAGTGACTGACCATTTTACATGATATGCTCATCCTATCTGACCAAGGACCAAAAGGCATCAACTGTAGCCAAGGTACTGATAGAAAAAGTCTTTGTCCATTATGGTGCCCCCCAGAGAATTCATTCTGATCAAGAGAGAGACTTTGAAAGCCGTCTGATTAAAGAAATGCTCTCACTCTGGGGGGGGGTACGAAAATCCAGAACCACCCCTTATCACCCTCAAGGGGATCCCCAGCCTGAAAGATTTAATCGAACATTGCTAGACATGCTGAGCACACTTCATCCCAGAGACAAATCGAGATGGAGTCAGCAAATCAGTACGCTAGTTCACACCTACAACTGTACTCGCAATGATGCCACTGGGTTTTCTCCCTACCACTTGATGCTTGGTCAAGAAGCAAGGTTACTGGTAGATATCTATTTTGGAGTGTCTCTGGATGGAGTCAAAGCAGGCAACTATCTTCAGTATGTACAAAAACTCAAAGCTCAGCTTAACCATGCTTTTCAGTTAGCCCATACCATGGCTGTCAAAAGAAACTTAGCAAACAAAGAGAAGCACAACAAACGTGTCAAGATCCAAGAGTTGCAACCTGAGATCAAGTTTGTTAAGAATTGGGATTGCATGGAAAACTCACATAGCCGACAGGTGGCATCACACCCCATACATTGTTGTCAGCAAGCTGGAAGAACTGCCAGTATACAAAGTACGTCCAGAGAATGACCCACAAGCTGTAAAGACAATGTACAGAAATCATTTGTTACCAACTGGGCAGATCATCATTGATTCTGCACCCCAAGATACTGCCCCAACCAGGCCTGTGACCCAAGCTGCAGCCAAAAAGAGTTACTCTCCTCTTACTGTTCAGAACCCACAGCCTGCCACCAGCCATGCCCTCATAGAAATTGACTGCAAGTCTGAATCTGACAATAGTGAGTGTGGGGTCACTTATATCCTTCTTATGAACTGAGCCAGTTGTTTTAAGGAAACACCACATGTAATATGGGAGATGGGGCTGGACCCTCAGGATTGCCTAATCCTCCAGCCTGCTGCACTACTCCAGTGCCCCCAGACAGTGAGGTGCAAAGTGTGACTTCTGACACAGCTGAGTCTGTGTCTTGTGAAACTAACTGAACCTCTAGAGGCCAATCCTGACCACAAAGACACAACTGGTGACATACCAGATGAAACTGAAATGTCTGAAACTAGTGACTTTGATGTTATGATGGACAATGATGCTAACAAAAATGATGATTCTGACAGTATCAGTAATGTGTTACAAGATTTAAATTCCATGGAATTTCCTCCTGATTACGAACCTGGAATTTCAGAACAAGTTAATGTAAGTGTTTCTGCTGAATCAGAATCCACAAAACAAGCCAATGCAAATGTTCCTTCTATTTCTGAACAAACAGCCTGTGCAGGGGCACCCCTTTCGTCAGAAGCTAGCTTATTGCTGGACGCTGAACTGGGACTGATCAACCCCAGTGCCACTGTTGAAAGGATTGAGCCTGTGCCTGCCCCTCCCAGAAAATCTGAAAGAGCCGCAAAGCCTATAGTGCACCTTAGTTATGATTCCCCAGGAATGCCTGTAGATCTTCCCAAGAATGTAGTTCATAAAGGGGTGTACATTTCTGAGAATTCTCTTCCAAAACTGGGTTACACTACAGGTTCTAAGTTGATAGTAAAACCCTCCAGTCATTATGCTAATGATTTTCCCCATGAAGCCCAAGTTTAGCTGACAGGGTCAGGCTCCAAACCATGTGGGTTAGTGTGCAGGAGGTAATACAGACTAGGGTTGTACAAACCATGTGTTTAGCTACTTGAACAGGTTTCATGACAAGTAATATGTGCTTATACACTATTCGCTGCAAATGCAAAGGGTATAGTAATACTGTTGTTATAACGAGCTTATTTTTCACTGAAGCATCAGAAATGACAATATCTTATCTGTGTCAATCTTCATCATTCATCACTAGTGGGTTCAGGCTAGAGGACAGGACTCCATGGGAGCTTTTTTTTTTTTTTGCAAGAGGTGGAGTTGACATTGGGACGGCGCCGTGCTCAAGGCCGACGCATTGCATGTCACTTGCAGGTTGGCCAGTAACCAACGCCGACTCCTCCTCAGACAAAGTTCTGCTTCTCCCACCATCGAGTTGACACGTACCTCATGCAGAGTGGTTTGAAACTGCATCAGCGGCCTAGTCAACACCTAGTTCTGTAGCGCTTCTCTCAGCGCCTTCAAGCTGGTAAGATCTTTCCATTTATTTTATTTCGACGACGCCGAGTGCTGTTTTGTTTCTTGTTTTTTTGTTCGGTCATGTCTCGTTCGGGGGACAAGAAGAAACCCTCTAAGGAGGGTTGGCCTCCTATGCGGCGGTGTCCCTGCAGCCAATTTTTTTCCATCATGGACCAGCATGACCACTGTTTAACCTGCTTGGGCCCGGACCATGATATGGATCGATGCGATGCCTGTTTTTCCATAGACCGTCAAGTTCTTGCATTGCGCACATTTAAAGTTGGACGTATGCCACCGACATTCGGTGGACGGGCTTGCACCTGGGATGCCAAATGCAGGGTTCTTGACCTCTCCTCTGGGTCCCTTCCCGGTCCTATATGGCATGAGGAGGAGGGTGTTTCTGCCCCTTCCTACCTTGCCTCAATGGAAACTCCTTCCACGATGCAGGAGGCCCTGCCGGATTCTTCCAGGAGTCAGGTGGGAGGCGCCATTCTGGCAATCGCCTCCTTGGAGGTGAAGGCTCCCCAGCATCATGGCCTGTGGATCTCTGGGCCCCATCTAGCATCATCCTCAGTGCCATCTGCTGGTGCTGCCTTGGATTCTGGTGCCACTTGCAGCACCGGAAAGTGTGGCGGCAATGCAGGTGGCATGGTGCCGGCACCAACTCTGATCCCAGCACCGCGCTCGGTGCTGGGGATTGTGTCAGCACTGTGAGTAGTGCAGGGCTGGTTCGCGATGCCACTCACAGCTCCGGAACCGGAGGAGATCACAGAGTGGTCTGGGTCCAGGCCACCTCTGGTGAGAATGACACTCGGAAGCGGACCCGGACTGGCTCCCGGACTCTTGGAAGTTCTTCAACTCCTCCTCGCCCAGCACTTCAGCTCCGGTTCAGCTGCCTCCCTTGAAGTCAGTGGCTACTGTCGATTCCTACGTCAGTGGTCCCGACCAGTCCTCGGGTGCTGTGGGTGGCACCGGGAGACATATCAGAGTCAGTGGTTCCCCTTCTCCTTTGGGAGGTGTACCCCCTCCTTAGGTTGCTCAGTCTGGCCTCACCTTTAGGCCGGCTGGGGCATCTCAGGCAGGAGAGGGTGCTCTCTCCATGACCGTCTCTCAGGAGTTGGGCACGGTGATCGAGTTATCTAAGCTGATTTTGAGGAAGAGGTTCCTCTCTGAGTCTGAAGAATTGAGGGGACAGAATCAGGGGCAGCTTCCTTCCCTGGGAGCCCACAGGGGCCAGGGCAGGAGTCGCAGTGCAAGTCCTGTTTTCTCCCCTGGGGTCTCACTGAGAGGGATCTCATCTTTAGAGGCTAGGGGCCGCTCTTCTGGGCTCATGCAGCCCTGGTTGCCTCGCAGGGGAGATTCTCTCTCTTAGAGCTCAGTCCTGACCGTTCCAGCTCGGTTGAACAGCCCTCAACTGCTCCGCCCGAGGAATCTTCTCCATCCTTGAGGTCTCCTGTTCGGTCCCCTAGCCCTGGCAGAGGTCACATTCCTCCTCGGAGGTGTTTAACCCCTTACCTCTGACAACACCTCCCTCTCTCCCAGGCCATGTCAGTCCTATGGGACCTCTCACCTGGGAGCAGTTTAGGTACACAGCTGCACTCTTCCCTGTCTACTTTAGGTCCATGGATGAGGAGGTGTTCCACCATTCCCCTGTGCAGCCAGTGCCTGACTCTCTGGACTCATCAGCTCCCTTGTCTTCCTCCTTTAAGGGAGAGGATTCCTCCATCCACCTGTTCCCAGCAGCTGATTTGTCTAGCTATCAGCACTTCCTTGTGGGGTTGGTAGGTGAGCTCCACATATCGAATTTAGGAAGTCACAATCCTGACTGAATGATGTGTGCCTTTTTAGGTGAGTTCAATGCGGCCAACCTGGTGGTTCCCGCCTGCCCTTACCCCTTCAGGGAGGCATCATATCGTGCCTGGAGAAGTCCCTCAATCCTCTTTCCAGCCCCAAAGGAACTGCCGGCGCAGGTATTGCACACCCCTTGGGTCTCCAGGAGCCTTGGCTCATCCTCCTTGGGGCGTGATGTTACTGAACACACCGTCTGGGCATAGACATCTGAGATGTGATCAACCCCCGGAGTCAAACTCTGCGGAGTTTGATTTTTGAGGGAGGAGAGTGTTCTCTTCAGCACGTCTCTCCTTGTCTATTTCAGCGCATCAGACACATCATGCTGCCTATAACAGGCACTTATGATCTCTACTAGAACAGATTCTAGTATCCTTGCCTGATTTGGAGGCAACCAGACAGGCCATTGCCCTCTCCACGCAGGGCCTGGAGATTGTGAGGCACCAAGCAAGGGCATCTTATGATGCCAATGAGGTAGCATTCAGGCTGGCGGGACAGCGATGTGCATTAGGTGGATGGCATGGCTTTGCCTTTCCAGATTATCACCCATAGCCCAGTGTAGGGTGACTGCCTCCTCATACCGGGAACCCACCTTTTCTCCCGCAGGAGTGAGGTGACCACTTCAGGAGACTTCTCTCCTGATCACAGGAGAACACCGCCTCACCCAGACCAGTCTCAGGCCCAACCAGGCCTAGAAGTGTTCTCTCCTCGGTGTCTCCCGACAGGAGGTTGAGGAACTTCTGTCCTCAGGAAGGTACAGATCCCCTTCAGGAGGCTTGGTAATCACCCACCAGTGACGAATGGTGAAGATTGACACAGATTAGATATGAAAATTATGTACCTACCATAATTCTTGATCTTTCTGTGTATCTTCACCATTTATCACTGCTTTCCGCCCACCTTCCCCTCTTAGGCCTCAGTTGCTGGGCGATATCTCCTCCCTGTTTGTCTTTCCAATTGGTGTACTGACAGTAAGTCTGGTGCCTCCAGCTCCATCACTTTTTAGAGTGCCTAGAGCACTTGGGGAGATAAGCAGGAGGCAACTTCTTGGTCACCAGGGCTCTCTTCTCCCTATGGGACCCTCCTGGGTCAGAAACTTGATCTCTGTGCTTATATACGCCCTAACATTCTATTTAAACCAGGATGGTGAGGCCCTGGTGACCTCTTCCCTCTTCCACCTCTATTTGAGTTTTTTCCCTGAGGGTTTTTTCCCCCTGGGATTCCTGTGGCTCTGTCCTTCAAGTTAGGACCCCCCCTTTGTCCTTCCTCAGAGGGACTTTGTTTAAAATAAAAGAGTTAGGGGGCTTAATTTATATCTTTTTCAGGATGAGTCCTGTCCCTTCTCTTTTCTCTTGCTTTGGGGGGGGAGAGGAGATGACATTGCCTCCTATCCCTTGAGGACTCTTCAAAATTGGTGCACTGCCTCGCTCTTCAACTTAGCCAGCCACCTGCTGCACTCTCCTGATGTTTCCTTCTTGGAAGAAACATAAATGCTCAACAACATTGCTCTTCTGTAGTCCTTTAGCAGTTCTTCTCCTGTGGTGTGAGTACGGTGTTTTCCTTCATCCCCCTTCCCCTCCCCTTCTCTCTTTCTTCCCTATCCTATCTCTTCTCCCTCCCTTGTCCTATACCTCCCTTACTCGCCCAGAGTTTGGGGCCTCCTGTCCCATACTCTTAGGTTCCTCTCCTTCTGTCCTTTATTCTTTCCTTAGTTCTAAATCCTTTCCTTTTTCTATTCCTTGGGCTGCCTTGCCCCACTCTCCCTTTATCTAGGCTACTCTCTGAACTGGGTCTGAGGAGGAATCGGCGTCAGTTACTAGCCAACCTGTGAGTACCACACAATGCATCGGCCTCAAGGGCGGCGTTGTCCCGACATCGACTCCACCTCTTGCAAAAAAAAAAGCTCCCACGAGGTCCTGTCCTCTAGCCTGAACCCACCAGTGATGAATGGTGAAGATACACAGAAAGATCAAGAATTACGGTAGGTATGTAATTTTCATTTATGGTATACCAATGAAACAGTTTATGGTTGCAACCTGTATATATCTATATGCATATATTTATGTATAGTGTTTTCTACATAGAATTGTGTATTATGTGTAGACTTGATGTGGCCAAGTTTTCCAGGCAGGGAAGAGTATAACCCCCCTCCCCACAAATATTGGGTTTACCTTAACTTTTTCCTGAGCTCCTCAATACCCACTGCCAGGCTGACATCCTGTCTTTGTTTAATCCTGCTTATTTACGTGAGAGTGCCATGTTGAGCCTCTGCGCCTGTCCCTTTAAGAGACTGGCTGATATGTGTGTAGTGAATGGTCTGAGCTGGATCTGAGTGATTTAATGCTTGTGACCAGCTGGACACCGCTCTGATTTGCTCCATTCTGCAGTCAACACTTGTGCAGAGGGAGCCTGTATGGAAACTGCTTATTTACAGTTTACATGTTGTTGTATTTGAGACAGAGAAGTTTGTTTAACCTGCTTTCCTTGTAGCTTATCTCTTGGAATGGAAGCCACCATGTTAGGCCCAGGACTTACAGTAATTGGACCAATCAGACTCTGGGGGCCTAAAATGGATCCTGGCCCAAGTGTCTCATGGGAAGGAAAACTGTAGATCTTCCCTTGTCAGTCTTCACCATTCATTACTGTTGGGTACCAGCCGGAGGTGCGCATCCGCCACGGGAGTTTTTTTTTTTTTTTTTAGAGGAGTCGGCATCGACGGCGCCTTCCCCTAAAGTGACACTCTGCGTGGACCGTGAGGGGCGGCTGTTAGGCGCCGCAGACTCCTCCTCCTTCCCAGTTCTGTTTCTACCGCCGTCGAGGCTGCACCTGTTGCGCGGAGTTGCTCAAGTACTGCGTCATAGGCTGCATCTGTTGAAGTTTCCTTCATCCCGGTTTTTCTTGACGTTGTCAACCGGAAAGACCATTCCTTTCTATATTATTTCGATGACACTGAGACTTTTCTGTGTTTTTTTCTCAATTGTTTTGCATCATGTCTGGTTCAGGGGCAAAGCGTAAATCTAAGGCAGGCCATGCCCCTATGCATCGGTGCCCCTGTGGCTGGCAGTTTTCCGTCATGGACCGTCATGATGTTTGTCTCCGGTGCCTGGGACCCTACCATGGTATGGATCATTGCGATGCCTGCTTCTCCATGGATCACCGTGTTTTGAAGTCTGCGCATTTCGAGTCGGACGAGCTCCACTGACTTTCGGAGGACGATGTTGCCCTCGGGCTTCCAAGGCCAGATCTCTCGACCCTTCCTCCGGGTCCCCTCCGGGTCTATACGGCCTGGCAGAGGAGGCCTCCTCCACTTCCAGTCTTGCCGAGGAGGAAGTTTCTTCTTGAGCACCATAGGAGCGGTGTGATCCCTCCCGGGTCGGCGCCATTGGCACCATCCGGCGGTCACCACCATGGAGTGCAGAGCTTCCCCCAGTCACGGCCTCCCGGTTGTGAGGCCCGACTCTGGTGCACGCTCGTTTCCGTCTGTCTCGTCATGGAGTGTGGCACAGCTCACGGTGCGGTGACTCAGGCGGCCTGTCAGCGGTGCCGTTCTGAGTTTTGGTGCTGTTTGCAGCACCGGGGACTCAGGCGGCGCTGCTGGTGGTGTCGTTCTGGGTCATGACACCTTCCGTGGTGCCGGGGACTCAGGTGGCACCATCGGCGGTGCCACAGTGGGCTTCGGCACTATTGGCGGCACCGTTCTGAGTTTTGGTGCCGTTCGTGGCACCGGGGACGCAAGCGGCTCCGCTGGCGGTGTCGTTCTGGGTCATGACGCTGTTCGCGGTGTTGGGGACTTCGGCAGTGCCATTCACGGCATGGCCCAGGAACCTGGCACTGTCAGGGGTTTGGATGACTCTGTGGACGTGGTAGTCATCGCGGCCTACGGCGGTACCAGGCCTGGTGCCACCTTGGGGCAGGTTCCTGCAGTGGTGGGACTGGAGTCTTCCCTTGTCGACCCCTCCTTGGAGGGAGATGATTCAGGTGAGGACCCAGATCAGCAGCTAGAGTCTTCTGGCTCTGAACCTCCTGTAGGCCACAGGGCTAGACGGTCCAATGTTCCTCTCCCAGACTCCCCGGGGCTGGTTTCCCGGATCATTCCATGGTTAGGGGTGGCCTGAAGTCTTCCGTGGTGGACCCTTCGGATGTCCAAGAGAGGATGCCCTCTTCTCACAGGTCCCAGGCAGCTGCCACTCCCGGTGCTGCTTGGGTCCTTCAGCAGAGGGAAGAGGACTCTGCCTCAGTGGGTGCCCTTCGGGGTCTTGCTCAGTAGGGACCTCTGACACTGGTTATGAGGAAGAGGGCTGTTTCAGAGTCTGAAGGATTGAGGGGTAGGGGTCAGGAACAGTGAGGAACCCCCACCGCCCTGCGGGGTGCAGAGAGGAGTCGTAGCACTGATCCTCGCCTCTCTTTGAAGGTCTCTAAAGCATCTTCTGGTGGCGTTTCCGAGGGTTGCCCTTCTGGACTCATGCAATCCCAGGCACGTCACAGGGGAGATTCCCCTTCAGGGCTCTTTCCGGAATTGTCTCTTACCCTTTCTACTATGCAACCTGGCACGATCTCAGGGTCCCCAGTCTTGGAGGTGTCGCTACCTGGATCCCAGAACACTGGCAGAGGTCAGGCACGTGCTGTGGGTGCCTTCACCCATCCTCTGCAACCCTCCTCTCTCCCCAGGCCATGTGGGGCCCACTGGGCCATTATCTTGGGAGAAGTTCAGAGCTACTGCGGCCTTCCCGTCCTATGTTAGGGCCATGGACAAGCAGGTCTTCCGCCTGTCCCCACCTGCCGAGGAGTCTTCTGGGCATTTGAGCTCCACTTCCTCCTCATCTTCCTCAACTGAGGAAGAGGAACCTTCTGTCCACCTTTCCTCTGACGCTGACTTCACCGACTATCAGTGTTTCCTCTCGAGGATGGTTTCGACTTCATATTTCCTACATCCGTAGGGACAATACCGAGTGGCAGATGCATGCTTTCCTTAGTGAATTCAGCGCCCGCCATTTGGTGGTGCCTTCCTGGATGATTCCCTTCCAGGAAGCATCTATCCGCACCTGGCAGTCTCCAGCCACTCCTTCTCCAGCCCCAGGAGACTGCAGGAGATGGTATTGTGCCCCCCATGAGTCTCTAGGTTCTCTACCTCACCCACCTTTGGGTTTGACGTCCCTGGATACTCCTTCTGGGCCTCGCCCACCTGGCGACCGACAGGCCTCCAGATTCGGATTCTGCTGAGTTCGACCAGTGGGGATGAAGAGTCTTCTCTTCTGGTCGTGTATTGTTATGCATTTCTTCCCATCAGGCTCACCACGCTGCTTACAACAGGCATCTGTGGTCGATTCTGGCTCACGTCTTAGCCCTGCTTCCTGACTCAGAGCAGTCTAGACAAGCCATTGCCCTCTCTGCACAGGGTCTGGAGCTCACAAGGCACCAAGCGAGGGCATCCTACGATGCCAGCGAGGTGGCATCCAGACTAGTGGGGACAGCAATCTGCATTAGGTGGACAGCATGGCTTTGTCTCTCATGACTGTCACCCATGGCCCGTCGTAGGGTGACTGGCTCTGCCTTCTGGGGGACCCGCCTTTTTTCCCGTAGGACGAGGAGGCTTCTTCAGCGGCAACCCCCTTCCCACAGCCCCTTGGGGGCACCTCCTCCTCCTCTCCCACCTTAGACCTCCTAGTCTATTGGTTAGGGTCTTCCCCTCTCTACTTGTCACCAGTAGGAGGCGGAGGGATCTGTTCCCTCAGGGTTTACTCTTACCCCCCTCTTCGGGGGGGAAGGGGCTTGGTACTCACCCAACAGTAATGTATGGTGAAGATTGACAAGGGAAGATATGAAAATTACATACCTACCGTAATTCTTGATCTTCTCTTGTATCTTCACCATTCATTACTGAATCCCGCCCACCATCCCCTCAAGGGCCTCCTTCTTTGGTGTCTCCCCTTCCCTGCTTGTTCCTCCCCCTTCTCCCTTGGCCTTTAAGCCAAAAAAAAAAATCTGTTCTTCTAAATGGATCCTTCCCTCTGAGAATAGGAGGAACAAGCTAAAATTTATCTGTATCTGAGGGAACTCTTTCTGACTGCCCTTACTGGGCATCTATTGGCTCTTCCCCAGCCATGTTTTTTAATTCACAATTAAAGAGACAGTCCCTTAAGTGGCTCATTTTCTCTTCCCAGGCCCTTCTGGCAGGCCCTAATCCTATTATACAGCCTCTACTGGTTGGTGCTGTCCGGCACTTCAATTCCCTTAAGGGGTGTTTTCTGCCTTGCCTCTAGGGAGTCCGATTGAGTCCCCACTCTGTTTGTTTAAGTACAGGGGTGCCCCCTGCGGCCCCCCTCCCCACTTTCATATGCTACTGTGTTATCACCTAACAAGATGCTGGAGGGCTCCTTTCACTTCTAGTTGGCTGCTCTCTGTTGGGAACAGTTTTCCTCCTTAATAGTTTGAGAGCTCCCAGCTGGGGTCTGGAAGGTTAGGGATGGCAGGAGGTTTAGAGAATCTGCCTTTTGTGTCCAAACTGTGCGAAAGGTTCAGTTGACCCACTCTCCAAATTGTTGAAATGGGATCCTTGCTCCCTTGTTTCTGGTTCCGAGCTTATAACCCTAAGACAATTTCTCATTGGCAGAATTCTCCCTTCCTAGCATCCCCCCCTTTTTCTCTCTTCTTCTCCTTCCTCTTCTTTCTTCTATCTGTTCCTTCCTTAGAGCCGACCCAGAAGTAAGGCCCTTCGGTCCCTTGGGGTAGGCATTTTTCCCTCTCTCTTTTCTGTCCTCCATCGGCTTATTCTTTTTTCAGTTTATATCCTTTCTTTTTTTCTATCCCTCAGTTCTCTTGCCTCACTCTCTTTCTAATCCTTATTTCACCTCTCCAGCTAACAGAACTGGGATGGAGGAAGAGTCTGTGGCATCTAATGGCCACCTCTCACGCTCCACGCAGAGCGTCAGTCTAGGGGGTGGTGCCGTCAACGCCGACTCCTCTTAAAAAAAACAAACTCCCGTGGCGGGTGTGCGCTTCAAGCTGACACCCAACAGTAATGAATGGTGAAGATACAAAAGAAGATCAAGAATTACAGTAGGTACGTAATTTTCATTTTTTGTAGTTTTTAGGTTGCTGCCAAAACTAACCTAGAAGGGGAGCCCTAACTGTGACTGACATCTTCTTTAGCCAACCGAAATCCTGGATTATAAGAGAAATCCCCAGAACTGTATGAGACAGTGGATCAGTTAGATTTGGAGCTTGAAGTGTGAACAGCTCGAGCTTTCAAGCAGCTGCTCCCTGAATGGAGCATAGGGGAATCAGCGGGAAGAGGCCTAACTTGCCTCCCTCCCACGTTTCTCCTGCCTGGGACTGCCTGATAGCAGAAGTCAGACTTGCTCGAATTGAAGTCTGGAACTGCGGCAGAAAGAAGAAAGAAGTTTATCAGTACCACTTCCGTTTTGGAACGAAGATTTGCTCCTGTGAAGCAGTCGGCTCGGTTCGTGTTAACCAGGGGCAAATCGAGTTTTATATTACAGTTATCAGAGTTTTCTGACTGAAAAATCCACTAGTTCTGTTTAATTTTTATTAAATTAGCTTGTTTTAAGAACCGCTAACACCGGTTCTTTAACAGATAGTCTCGGTTCATTTTCCTCGGTTCCTGGGACCCGATCGGTACCTCATTGGTTCTGGAACTGACCGCAATTGCTAAATAATCTTTACATTAAAATACTTTTCAGCGGTTGCAAGTTTTATTGCTTTTACATTCAAAATGTCATTTTGAAAAAGAAAAAAAAAAGAAAACTGTTGATCCCGGTTTCAAACTCTATATTCTGTGTGGTGAAATTCTGTTAAGTTCCTTTTGTCTACCTATCTGGACATGAATATTAAAAGCAGAGTGAAATCTGCATTTCATGTCCTGTAAGCCTGGAATATGGCTAATAAACTGTGAAAACTATTGAAAAAATGCCTGGAATATGGCTAATAAACTGTGAAAACTATTGAAAAATGCCTGGAATATAGCTAATAAACTGTGAAAACTATTGAAAAATGCCTGGAATATTGCTAAAAAAACAAAAAAAAAAAAGGAAAACTTTCACCATCTAAGGGTCCTCCATCTCTGACCTGTTGACACTCTAAATTACTGTGGGTGAAACCACTACAACTAATGAAAACTGCTACCCTGAGATGGATATACAAGCAGTTCTTGAGAGGCTTGCTCTGGCTGGCTGACTACCTGGTTCCTCTAAGAAATCAAATAAAACTAAGCTCATAGAACCCCTGCTAGACAGTGTAATGGGACTTCTGTGCCTGCTAGAAAGCCTGTCAATTCCTACAGATTGTTACCTATGGTGAAGCCCACCAGGATGAGGTACAATGTCTAGGCTTACTGTATCACTAAAGGGATTAATTACAACTGAAATGGCATCATTTACTGCAGTAACTTTACTGCAGAATTTTGTAGCACTGTGCTTCATTCTGGTGGTTTTTCACTGTGAATGAAGGTGTGAAAATTGTAAACTTTCCTGAAAAAAAAAATTTGAAGATATGCCTGGAATGGCCTAAGAAAATACTTTTAGGCTTACAAGTGCTGTCTACTTCTCAGCAGCAGACCTCTGCACAGCAGCTTGTCTCCTCTGATCAGTCTTCCCATTATCTGGAGGAAGACTATGTGATTTCATGGAATGTTGGGTTTTTATCAAAAATTAAGATTATCCCTCAGACTTCGCATTTGTGGAAAATAATTGGGCAGACACCCACTAAAAGCTTCCCCTTCCTGTGAATAAATTAATTGGGGAAGACACTTTAAGATTTTACAAACTCTAAGCTCTGTTTCCCCTTTGATAAGAGGATGTGTCAAACATCAGCTAGACAGGGAGGGAACTCAAAGTTTGTTCCCTCATCCTATATGTCAAGGAGTAGTTGAAGTAACAGCCTGTGCCAATGCAAAGAGATCCCTGGCATTCTACTCTCCTAACATGGATCCCAGGAACACTGACATACATTCAAGTCCATGTTACTCCCCTACCATATGATCTAACTGAAACAACTAAATTTGGTTTGGAAGCAGCCAAAATGACAGTTTAAATGGCTGCTGATAGATGGATAGTGAATACAGTGGTTCAAAGGGGGTTTTGCCTGGTTGTGAGTCACCAACCTAACTCAGTATTCCCAAACCGAGGCTATGGACTCCAAGTCGAGGATAATTCCTCTTTAGAGAAAAGATAAAAGTAAAAAAATGGATGAATACACCACAGTAAGCTCTTTTTGTTATATCAGACTAGGGCTGTTTTTCAGTATCAGCAATACCTACAGCAGGGGTATTTCCGACAACACAGACAAGTGGTCATTGATGTAGTAATCAGGGATTGTCTCTGGGTTCAAAGTCCTCCAAAAAAAAAAAGTTGTCAACCCATCTACAGATGTAGAGAAAGAAAATTTCAAGAAAAAGAGGTTCAAAACCTGTTACTGTCAAGGATAGAGGAGCCTGTCTTGGTATAGCAAAAGGTACTACAAAAAGGATGAGGAGTGGTCACCTGTCTTAGAGGTTATTAAAACTGCCCCGGAGAACAAAGGGTTAACTTTCTATGCAGAGCATAGAATGCTGAGCTCGGTTGATGTCTCTGTCTGGAGCCCTTTGAAATCCAACCATCAGATTCTTTACTTCACCTCACTGAACAGTCGCTCCAGAGATTTCTCCTTCAGCTCAGTTCGAAAGTCGGTTAAAGTCTTGGTTAAGTTGTCGGTTTTTACCGAATTTATTTCCGCATAGCCGGTTCAGTCTCTGTCTGTGGTACCGTGAGTACTAGATAGGTTTTGTTCTGTTTTTCAGTGTGGAAATTGTAAAGTGTTAGATCGGTTCGGCTGACTCAATCATTTGTATTGAATCCTTGTGTTTTACTTTAGAGTGTGGTTACCGGTTCTTATCAGTTCTAAAAAAAAAACGTGTTTTGAACGTTTTTTTCCAACACCCGTGACACGGTTAGGAACCGATAAGGGAGTCTTGCCTGGCGGTTGCCATAAAAAGGGTAAGTTTGGTTAGGTTGGCCATGTCTGAGAAACCCAAAAAAAAAAACGGGCTCACTGGGTTTCAACACTGCAGTGAGTGTGGGGAGGTCTTTGCTAAGGCTGACCCCCACACCACCTGTGTTTATTGTCTGGGGTTTGACCAACTCGATTCAGACTGCCAAATTTGTAAAAATGTTCCTAAATCTACCCTTGAAAAGAAACTAGGCAGACGGAGGGAAAAGGAGGCCGAGAAGTCCACTGACCCGGATGGCCAGCCCGGTTCAGTTCCGACCGAACCAGAAGGAGTGCCCTCTGACCAGGGCAATACTTCTTCGGACAAGAGGAGAGCCGATCCTGAGGTGTCGGTTCCTACAAAAAGAAACGCAAAGAAAAATCGACCGGTTCAGATCCAGAGGTTCATGTTCCAACCTCCGAGGAAATAGCCAGAGTGATTCAAATTATGGAATCGCTTCGCCCGGTTCCGACCGATCCAGCACCTTTTCGCAGGGGTTTGGTTCGGTCGGTTCCCCCGGTTCAAGATTATACCCCTGAAGACTTTTATGAACCAGAGTTTGTGGAGGAGGGGGAGTTTGAAGATGATGGTGATGATGATGAAAGTCTGGATGTGCCTGTGGAACCGTACATCTCCCCAGACAGACCTTCTGGTGTATCCCCTCCTAGGCTTTCTGAGTCCCCTTCCCATTTTTTGTTTTACAGAAAAGTGGCTGAAACCCTCCAGCTTCCTATGGAGGAGGCAATGGAGGATCAGGAGGAGCCTGATTATGTGGAAATGATGGACATCCCAGAGTCCAGGAGACTGTCTATTCCTTCACAAATCCTTTGGGAAACAGACAAAAATCCTGAAGTCTCTAATTCTGTACCCCCTGTTGACAGAAGAATGGACAAGAGGTACACACTATCAGGCTCAGATATGGAGTTTTTATACCAGCAATGCAGCCATGTTGGGGTAGTGCAGGCTGCTGCCTATGACAAGGCAAACATTCCCTTGGCTTCACACACCCCAGATAAAGACTCCAGGAAGACTGATGCCATGGCAAAAAAACAGTACATGGCATCGTCCTTGGGACTCAGGCAGGTGAATTACAGTCAGTTCCACTTGTATGCTTTTTGGATGTATGCCTTTCCCGGATGTATACCACTTTTAGTTTGGTGTCCTTTTTTTGCTATTAACTCAATGTTAAACTGTCCGGTTGTATGCCTCTGCAATTCCGTTTGTATGCCCATATTTTTGAGTCATCCTGTGTGTCTAGTGCTGACTGGGTCTGCTAATTAGGTGTGAAGTCTCCTGTGGCGCTTAAGAACTTAACGATATAAAAAAAATGCGGCAGCAGATCTGCATTCTTTTAGCTATACGGGGCATTCTTGTGCATTAAGAGTGGAATCAGGTTAAAACAGAAAGAATTAAAAGCTGTTAAAAACTGTTTCATTAATGTGGGCATACTGTGTGGTGATCAGCTGGTTGCCGAGGAAACTGTTGCTCCACCAATAGGCATGCTGCAAACCGAATTCTCGACTTACGTCAACCTCGACCAGGAAGAACCCACAACCGGTGAGGCTACCAAGGCAGAGAAGACGACGATGAGGAAAACAAAGGGGAAAGTGTTCCTTCCACTCCTGAGGTGTTGGTCATGATTCGCAACATTAGGGAGTAAGTAGCAGAAAAATATGTTGTGTTACTGGCAGGGAACGGACTGAAACAACAGTCTCCTTTACGCTTTTAGCTCTGCAGTACTTAATAAAGTTATACTCTGTATTAAACTTTTTTTTTAAATGTGCAATAAGGTACAATAAAGTCTTTGTTGGAATACACTCTGATGTGAGATAATTACGAGGAGTCATGGCGGCAACTGCTGAAGTTGTTTAATGAACAAATCTCAGTTACTGGTTGTATGCTATTCCGCTTGTATGCCCAAATTGCAGTGGTCCGCAGCTGAGGCATACAAGCGGAATTATATAGCCTATATAGCCAGTTACCAGAAGTCCAGGCGGGACACTGTACTAGCACTGGCTAAACAGGCCTCCCCCCAGCTAGCCAAGGAGCTGGAGGAGGTGACTGCAGATGGGATTGAGGCATCAAAAGTTCAGTTTCATGCTGCTGTGGACTCCAATGATGTGTCATCAAGAGTCACGGCTACATCTGTGGCTCTTCGGAGAATGGCTTGGCTCAGATGTACTAGCCTTTCGCAGGATACTCAGGCTAATGCCATGGAATTACATGAAGAAAATGGATGAGTACAGGACCACTTACAGGAGTGCTCAGGCCAAAGAGAGGCAGGCAACTCCTCAAAGGCAGCAGTCTAGGGGCATGGGCAGGTCTTTTCATAGGCCTTTCTACCAGCCACAGGCCTCTTCTTCCTTTTCACAGAGGGGGTTCTTCGGAGGGAGAGGCAGAAGGGGGATGAGCAGGGCTGCATCCACTCCTCAGCCTAAGGCCCCTGCCAAGCAGACACCCTGATGGGCCTGCCCAGGTCGACTTTCCTATTCCAGTAGGGGGCAGACTGACTTACTTCATCCAGGACTGGATGTCTATTACATCAGACAAGTGGGTCCTGGAAGTAGTAGGCCAGGGACTGGTTCTCAGCTTCAAAAAATTTCCGAAGATGAGAGCCAGATCTTTTACACCTGCAGGTCTCTCAGAAACCCTTGCCCTAGAGGCAGAGGTTTCATCTCTGCTGGTTTTAAGAGCCATAGAGAGAGTACCTACCCTACACTGGGGCAAAAGTCTGTAGTCCAGGTACTTCCTTACCCCAAAAAAGACAGCGGAGTGGCGACCCATCCTAGACCTAAGATACTTAAACAAACATTTTTTAAAACCAAAGTTCAAGATGTTAACTCTGGGAATAATCCTTCCCTCTCTAAGGCCAGGGACTGGCTAGCCTCCCTGGACCTCAAATATGCCTATTTTCACATTTCCATCAAGTGCTCCCACAGAAAGTACCTCAGGTTTGAGTTGCTCTCAGGCTACTATCAGTTCAGAGCAATGCCCTTTGGCCTAATTTCATCCCCAAGGGTCTTCACAAAGTGCCTGGCAGTAGTAGTTGCCTTTCTAAGGAGGCAAAAGATTTCCATTTTTCCATATCTGGACGATTGGCTCATAGTGGGCCAGTCCCCAGACCAAGTCAAATCAGACCTGCAAGTGACCCAGCAAGTGCTTACTTCTCTAGGATTTCTTCTCAACCTTCCCAAGTCAGTTCTCGAGCTAGTGCAGCTTCTTACCTTTATGGGGCAGAGCTGGATACTGTCAAAGCAAGAGCCTTTCTTCCCCTGGAAAGGGCAAGAGTTCTTATAGAACTGGCTTCTTCCTTCAGCCTTCAGGTGTCTCGACCAGCAAGGCATTTCCTCCAGCTCTTGGGCCACATGGCAGCCTCTACAGCAGTGGTCCAAGAGGCAAGATTCCAGATGAGGAACATTCAGTTCCACCTGAGGGCCTTTTGGTCCCAAAAGAAGGATTCCCTTACCAAACTGATCCCAGTGACCTGGACCCTGATCCAAGCCCTTCAGTGGTGGCAGGATCAGGACAATCTAAGGCAAGGTGTCCCATTTGCCACTCAGTCTCATTCAGTGGTCCTTACCACGGATGCTTCCCTCCTGGGCTGGGGAGCCCATCTGGGAGCCCTCACTGCCCAGGGACTGTGGTCCCCTCAAGAATCTCTTCTCCGTATCAATCTTCTGGAACTCAGGGCAGTTTTTATGGCCCTGCAAACTTTCTCTCAGTCAGTGCAGAACAAGGTGGTTCAAGTCAGAACAGACAACACCACCACCACATGGTACATCAACAAGCAGGGAGGCACACGGTCTACGGCCTTGTGCACAGAAGCCATGAAGTTGTGGTCCCTGGCTTATTCCCTGCAAACCTCTCTGATAGCAATCAACCTTCTGGGAAAGGACAGTGTGCTAGCAGATGCACTGAGCAGGATTTCACAGGGCCATCACAAATGGTCCCTGGACCCTCCGGTCTTAAATGTGATTTTTTCAAGGTGGGGCACTCCAGAAATAGATCTCTTTAGAGCCCCAGACAATCACCAACTTCCTCTCTTTTGTTGTAGACCCCCAGTCTTGGGCACAGTCCCTCTAGATGCTCTGATTCTGAACTGGGAAGGGAAATTTCTGTATGCTCCCCCCCTTCCCTCTCCTGTTCAAAGTTTTAGTCAAGATAAAGTCACAACCTTGCAAAGTGATTCTGATTGTTGCAGATTGGGCTAGACAGCCTTGGTACTCCCTGTTACTGTCCCTAGCAGTCCATCTTCCCCTGTATCTTCCCAGGAATTACAACCTGATAACCTCCTCTCAGGGGAGAATTTGGCATCCCAATCTTCAGTCTCTCAATCTCAAGGCATGGCTCTTGAAGAGTTAGAGTATGTAGATTTGCATCTATCTCAGGGGGTTCTGGACATCCTCAAAGCCTCTCAAAAGCCCGCCACTAGAAAGACCTATAACTCCAAATGGAAGAGATTCAGCATTTGGTGTTCTAAGCTGCTTATTTCCCCAGACACTGCTGAATTGCCTACAATTCTGGATTATATGGTCCATCTTAATGGCCTAGGCCTCAGACCAGCTGCTCTCAAAGTGCACTTGTCAGCTGTCTCTGCTTTTCTGTCAGTGCGGAAGTCTTCTTCACTATCATCTCATCCTGTGTTCTGTAAATTTTTCAAAGGATTGCTTCATACCAATCCTCCATTCAGAGACCCTGCCCTTGCCTGGGATTTAAATGTTTGTATTGCTCAATTGATGCAACCTCCCTTTGAGCCTACGTCCTCAGTGGAGCTTAAGTACTTGACTTGGACAACTGTGTTTTAGTAGCCATTACCTCTGCCAGACATATCAGTGAACTACAAGCCCTGTCAGTGGAACCTGATTTTATTTCCTTTCATAAGGATAAAGTGGTCTTTAGAACCAATAGAAGGTTCTTGCCCAAAGTGGTTTCAGATTTTCACCTGAACCAGTCTATGTCTCTTCCTGTTGTCTTCAGTGATCATTCCTCTTCAGGAGAGAGGAGGCTACACAGTTTAGATGTTAAAAGGGCCCTTAGCTACTATATAGAGTGTACCAAGGGTTACAGGTTTGAGTCCCTCCAGCTGTTCCTCACTTATGGAGAAGTGGGGAAGGGCAAACCTGCCACCAAGAGAACTATTGCCAGGTGGATTGTATCTTGTATGCAATTCTGCTATGAGGAACTAGGAAAAATTCCACCCTCAGGCCTGAGGGCTCACTCCACCAGAGGTACAGCTGCTTCCCCTGGCTGCTGCCAGGGATATTCCTCTCTTAGAAATTTGTCAAGCAGCCACCTGGAAAATGGTCCATACCTTTACCAAGCATTACTCTCTGGATATCCAGGCTAGGAGTGATGCTCAGTTCGGCACAGCAGTACTTCAGACCCTGTTCCCAAAGGCTCAGTCCCTCCTCCATGGAGGTACTGCTTGGTAGTCTGCAGCAGTCAGAATACAGCAAGACTTCATGTTGTCTGAAGAAAAAATTACTCACCTTAGTAATTATGTTTCTTCTAATGGATTCTTGCTGTAGTCTGACCTCCCTCCCTGCCTCCCCCTCTCAGAATCTGTTTTTGGGAAGTGGGTGGGCAGGTGCAGTGATGCATCTCAGGGGTGCTCCTTTTACACCCTCTTCTTTTTGTTTGGGTGTTTGTTTTATCTTTATTCTTATTTGGATTGGTTTTTGGTTTTGGGTTTCCTGACTTGAGTCTTCCTTTGGGGATCCAAAACCTTTTGTTGCCAGTTGGCTAGTAAACATTTTACAATTTCCACATAGAATACTTAGTGAGATTTTGCTCATAAGAATCTGACGGTTGGATTTCAAAGGGCTCCAGACAGAGACCTCAACCGAGCTCGAGCTCAGCATTCTCTGCTCTGCATAGACAGTTAACCCTTTGTTCTCCGGGACAGTTTAAAGGCTGGGGCTAACTGCAATAGTCAGAATACAGCAAGACTCCATTAGAAGAAACATAATTACTAAGGTGAGTAATTTATTCTTCCAGGATATTCATCTGCCACTGCCAGGTAAGGACAGTACCTTGGCAGATACTTCAACTCAAATCAGCCAGCCCCATCATGAATGGGCCTTAAACAGTCAGGTGGTACAAGTTGTCTTTAGGAGGTTGGCCACCACAGAGGTTGACTTGTTCGCATCCCACCACAACCACCGTCTGCCACAGTACTATGACAGACAGCCAGATCTGGGAACAGTTCCCCTGGATGCTCTGGCTTTGAGTGGGCAAGGGAAGCAAGTGCATTTTTCTTCTTTCTTCCTTCTGGTATGCAGAGCAATTTTCTCAAGCTCAGGTCCCAGTCAGTATCAATAATCTTGATAGTGCTAGAATGGGCCAGACAGACACACATGTCTGTCTTTGCTACCCTCCATTCCTGAGCCCGAACCAATACACCTTCCCTTGGAGGCACAATCTGCTGACCTCCTATCAAGGGGCTTCTGTATCCAAACCTCGGATCACTCACGTTCAAGGCATGGCTCTTGAGTACCTTTGGTATAATATGCAGGTTTGCATCTTTCTCAAAGTGTCTTAAGCATCTGATATGGTTACAGGAAGCTTTCCACTAAGAAAATCTACGCTCCAAAAAAAAAAAAAAAGTTTTATGATTGGTGTTCAACCAAGAAATTGGTCCCAGTACATGCTGGGTCCCAGCTGTCTATTTTATCTATTTACAGTCATTGGATTGGCTATCCTGTACCCTCAAGGTCCACCTGGTTGCAACAACTGCTGGCATATTAGTTGGACAAAATGTTTTTATTGCTTCAGATCCTAGCTACAAAAGGCTCTTCATGGGTTTAGCACATGTCAACACAGACTGGTGTTCCTGTTGTGCTGGACTATCTTACCTATTTGCTCTTACTGGGCTTGTAGTCCAGTACCTTGAACTTGCACCTGGCTGCAGCATATTACACTTCAGTTGGACAGAATGTTTTTCAGGCCTCTGACCCTATCTTCAAAGGGTTCTTTAAAGGGTTGCCCCATTTGCACCCCCTCACAAGGGATGGTGCCAGCATGTGGCTGGCCTAGATGTGTGTATAGTTTGACTCATGGGCCCCCTTTTGACCCTCTGTCTTAAATTTATTTGAAGTATGTCAAAATAAAAAAAAAAATTTCCTGCATTAATCACTTCTGACAAGAATCAGTGAGCTCAAGTCTCTCTGAATTGAACAGGTCTATATTTCATTCCACAGACACAAAGTTGTCCTGGAAACAAACAGGAAGTTTCCTTTTCAACAGGACCCCTAATTATCATTTGAACCAAATCATTAACTTAACTGTCTTTTTCACTGAACAATTTAGTCCTGGTGAGAAAAAAAAAAGTCTTCATAATCTAGACGTCAAAGGATTTTAGCTACTATTTGACATCCATTAAAGCCCTTAGGCAGGACAGAAAGCAACTGTTCCCGACCTATGGGAATGTGAGAAAGGTTAACCCAGCATAAAAGAAGGTTCACTTAATACTGGATAGTACAGTATAACCAGTTTTGTACTCCTAAGGCTGGAAAGGAGCCCCGTGTGGGTGGAGGGTCATTCCACAAGGGGCACAGCTGCTACCATAGTTGCTGCCAGATGTTTCACTGGTGAATCTCTAAAGCAGCTACCTGGAAAACAGTACATAGCTTTACGAAGCATTACACTCTGGATAATCTGTCCAGGGGTGATGCCAGATTTGGCACAGCAGTCCTGCAAAGTCTGTTCCTAAGATGGGGCTCTGTGCCCACCTCCAAAGGTACTGCTTGGTAGTCTGCATACAGTTATGAACACCTGAGTATTACTGGGGTTAGAAGAAAAAATTACTTACCTAGTAATCTTATTTCTTCCAAGTGATATTCAGGTATTCATAACTCTCCCTCCCTCCCTCCTCCCCTTCTGGAACCTTCAGCCTCTGTACTCCTGAATACTGTGCTCTCAGGGGCATAAATGCCATTTATGACACACATGTTGTGATTGGGTTCCCTGTTGTTGTCCCCCTCCCCTTTTTCGGGTAATTTGGACATTCTAGGGTCAGTTGGAGGCCCCCCTTTTTTGAGGGTTAAGGGAGTTCTCTCTAATAATTATTATTATTGTTTTTGTTATTATTATTATTACTATTATTATTATTATACTTAGTCCCTGTGGGCCTGTCTTTTCAGGCATCCAGGAAATCTGAAGGGTTTAGAACTAAGGCAGTTAGTATAAAGCAGCATTTGAAAAGTGGCGAATGCAAAAGATTCTATCATTTGCATATGTTCCAAATTCTGTCTTGGCAGTTCTACTTAGGGAACAGACTGCATACAGTTATGAATACCTGAGTATCACTTGGAAGAAATAAGATTACAAGGTAAGTAATTTTTTCTTATTTAGCCTTAGCAGAGTTTTTTCTGCTTTAAACTCTTTTGTTGAGATAATTTGTTGTTTAAATTAATGTTTTCGTAACCGCTATAATCAGTTACTGAACCGCTAATCCCGGTTCTTTTTTTCTTTGGTTCACAGTTCCGATCGGTTCCCTGATCGGTTCTGAACCAACCGCAGCCAGTACAAGCCAAAATTAATTGCAGTTGCAGTTTTGTGGGGTTTTTTTGTTGGAATGTCTGAAAAACCTAAGAAAAAAACTGGTGAACCCGGTTTCAAACATTGTACAGAGTGTGGAGAAGTGTTTGCCAAGGCAGATAAACACAATTTTTGTGTTGTTTACCTTGGTTGTGATCATTTAAAGACAGACTGTGAAATCTGTAAGACCTTCCTTAAAAAACGCATGAAAAACATTTGGAAAGGCTTAAAAAGAAATTGCCTCCACCTAAGTGTCCCTCTGGCTCTGACAAGCTGATACCCTCTGTGGCTATGGGTGAAACCACAGGAGCCGCACTTTCTACCCTTGATACGGGTACAAAAAGCTTGCTGAACCAGCAAACTCCCCAGTTCCCAAGAAAAAAAATATGAAAACTAAATACACTGAACCCCCTGCTGGTCAGCCTATGGGGACTTCTGCTGTGTCTGTAATCATGCTGTCTCCTCTGGAAATTGCACAGGCATTAAAGGTTTTACAAGCCTTGCAGGGTCTGCTGCCTGCTGGATAGCAGTCTACAGCCCAGACCCCGGCTGAGTTTACCTAGTTCTCTTGGCATGAACGTGATGACTATGGGGAATATGAGAGGGATGAGGGAAAGCCTATGGAGACTGACGTCTCTCCTGAGCAGGAGTTTGGCTATCCTTCTAAATCATCACAGGATTACTCATCTCATTTTCTTTTGTCAGAAAAATGATGGATGCACTGAATATCTCTACCACTGAGGTGACAGAAGATGAGGAGGAGCTAGAGTACTTAGAAATGATGGGTTAACACCCACAAGAAAGCTATTGCTCCCTATAAATAAGTTTTTCAAAAAGGGATGCAATAAAACTCCTACAAATACCTGGGTCAGTCCCACCTTTGGATAAAAGGCTGGACAAAATGTACCAGCTTGACAGGGATGGGTCTGAATTCTTATTTTACCACCCTGACCACCAGGGGGTGGTACAAGTTGCAGCCTCTGATAAGGCAACAGTTCCTCTTGCTTTTCACCTTCCAGATAAGAATTCAAGGAAAATAGACAGAATGGCCAAAAAGGGATCTTTATCAGCTTCTTTGGCCATGAGACAAGCTAATTTCCAGGCCTATGTGGCCAAGTACCAAAAATCTCTCTGGCAGTCTGCCATGGCTCTAGCAGACAAGGCTCATTCTAACCTTTCAGCAGACCTTACTGAAACTGTCAGATTTGGCTTGGGAGGCTGCCAAATATGAGTTCCATATGGCAGCAGACACTAATGACACTGCTGCTGCTAGGTGGATGGCAAATACAATTGCTCAGAGAAGGTTTGCCTGGTTAAGAGCCACAAACCTTACTCAAGACACCCAAACCAAGGCTCTAGATTTCCCAGTCAAGGGTAAGTCCCTCTTTGGAACTCACACAGAGGCCTACATGAAAAAAGTGGACCACTTATAGAAGTAACTCTGTCAAAGAAAAGGCTTCCCCATCCACAAGACCATTTGGCAGGGGAGGCAGGGGTAGGGGCAGATAATTTAACTCCAGGCCTTTTTATCAGGCCATGGCCATGCCCCAAGTACAACAGTACCCTCAGTAAGGGTACTTCAGAGGCAGAGGTAGAAGGGGTTCCAGGCATGGCTCCCAGTCTCAGCCCCAGGGAAAGCAGGACCCCTGACTCATCTTCCAAGGTTACCTCCTTACTTACAGTAGAGGGCAGACTAACTCACTATTTCCAGGCTTGGAAACAGATCGCCACAGACAAGTGGGTTCTGGAAGCAGTGAGTCAGGGATTGTCCCTAAGCTTCAAATCCCTTCCCTCCCTGACAACCAGAGTGTTCAAACTAGCTTCCATTTTGGAAAGACAGCTGCTGGAAAAGGAGGTTTGAAACCTACTGTTGGCAAAAGCAGTGGAACCTGTGCCTTCACAGCAAAAGGAAAAGAGGTTTTATTCAAGATACTTTCTAACAACAAAGAAAAATGGGAAGTGGCGGCCTATCCTACACCTAAGGGCGCTAAACAGGTACCTAACAAAGCCAAGGTTCAAAATGGTAATCTTGTTACTGATTTTTCCAGCTCTCCAAAAAGGAGATTGCTAGCATCCCTGGACCGAAAAAAAATGCTTATTTCCACATCCTTGTAAGGGAGTCTCACAGAAAATACCTCAGATTCAGACTCCCTTTAGGTCATTACCAGTTTTTAACCCTGCCATTCGGTCTCACTTCAGCTCCAAGAATGTTCACAAAGCACCTGGCAGTGGTTGTGGCACATCTGCGAAGGCAAAGTGTCACAGTGTTCCCCAATCTAGACGATTGGTTGGTGGTAGGAAAGTTACCACAACAGGTAAAGGAACATCTACAGATCACCCAAGGACACCTGGAGTCTCTGGGTTTTCTGGTAAATCTCAAAAAGTCAGTCCTAATCCTTGCACAAGTCCTGCAGTTCATAGGAGCAGAATTAAATACCCAGGAGGGCAGAGCTTACCTACCTCTGGACAGAGTAGAAAGTATCCTGCAATTAGCAGGCTCCTTCAGCCTCAACAGACCAAAAACAGCAAGATAGTTTCTGCAGTTACTGGACCACATGGCAGCCGCCACTGGCACAGTTCTGGGTTCCAGGTTCCAGATGAGACATTCAATTCCACTTAAGAGCTCATTGGTATGAAAAAAGGGATTCTCTATCAAAGATGATCCCAGTAACAAAACTTTCTCCAGAAGCAGGTTGTGGAGGCGCGGCACTGTTGTGGCCAGTGCTCCCACAGCCTTTAAAGGCTTGGCCCGCTTCCCCAATGCCGTGGCACACTGCTGCTGACACTAGTTCAGCCAGCATGCCACAACCTTGTAAAAATTACCCGCTGCAATCAGGGGCCGCCTTGTCATTGCAGCGTCAGCCATTTGCTGCAATGAGGGAGTGACCCATCATTACAGGGTGGAACAGAAACACTGATATTGTTTGTGAACACGACGGCGTCTGCCCGCCATGTTCTAAACAATAATAACTCCCGCAGGGGTGCCCAATCCCCGGCAGCATACCCCCCACCATACTGTTTGACGCAGGGCCCCAACCCGTCGGCTTCAGTGGCTCAAGGTTTATGTTGCCGATGGGGAGCCCACTCCCCGTCGGCATTGTGTAACCCCTCGCTTTTGTTGTCTGCCGATGGTATGCCCAATCCCTGTCGGCATAATGTCATCCCCTTTTGTTGTGTGCCAATGGGGATGCCCAATCCCTGTCGGAATAATGTAACCCCCCCCTTTTTGTTGTGTGCCGCCGGGGGTGCTCAATTCCCCATCGGCTACAGCTGCCCCACCACAAAAAAAGACTCTGTTGGCATGCTGGGAGTCCACCCCAGTGTTCCACATGTCCCTGTAAAATCAAAACCGGACCCGTGATGCATTTTTTTTTTTAACCTGTAAAAAAGGAAACAGTCCCTCGGCGGTCTCCCTACCCCTCCCACAACCGCACCCACCCTCTTGCACCTGCCCCACACCCCCCTCACTCCATACTTACTTCCGGAGTCCAGCACGATGATCTTTGGTGGACCGGGAACACGTCTGCGCTCTTCAAAGCCGACCGCGAACTGAGGAAATGGTGGTAAGCTGTATAATGGGATAAATAGTTGTTTTTTTAACTTTGACGCATATCTCAGGCATTTTTTAACATTTTGGCACCAAATTTTCAACATGGGGTTTTTGGAACCCCTCCTCATGAATTCTTGCACTGTTAAGGCGTTAATCAGCCCCGAAAGGTGATTTCATGGTCACTGCGCAGAATCTCCTTTCAAACAACATGAAGTCTTCCTATATTATAGACATTAGCAGTTTGTTCCAGCTCTAGAACTGCCCTGGAGTGAAATGGTTAAAACCATTCCAAAATAGAATTTTGGCACAAGAGCAGCTCTATCTGTGTCATTTCAAACTTGAACTGTCAGATTCTTTACTCCGCCTCAGTGAACAGTAGCTCCGGAGATTTCTCCTTCTGCTCGGTTCATTTCTCGGTTTAAAAAGTGTTTTCTCGGTTGGATTTAACCGAGAATAGTTTTATTTTACACACAAAACCGTTGGTTCAAAGCTCTATCTGTGGTAACCATAAGTAAATGAAGGTTTTGTCTCGTGGAACTTGTAAGTTATTGGTTCGGTTTGAACGATCAGTGCGTTTAAAACTCATTTAAAGCTAAAAGTTACTATTTTAGAGTGCGGTTCCGGTTCTTATCGGTTCTAAAAAACAGTTTATTCGTTTTTCAATACCAGTACGGTTAGGAACCGAGTAAGGGTGTCTTGCTCTGGCACTGTCAGTTAAAGGGCAAGTTTTTGGTTAGGGCTGGCATTATGTCTGAGAAACCCAAAAGAAAAACCGGGCCCACTGGGTTTCAACACTGTGATGTTTGTGGGGAAGTCTTTGCCAAGGCTGACCCACACACCACATGTGTTTATTGTCTGGGGTTTGACCACCTCCAGTCAGACTGCCAGGTATGTAAGAAATTCCCTGCAGCCACCCTGGAAAAAAGATTGGGCAGGCTCAGGGAACGAGAGGTCAAAAAGTCCGCTGACCCGGATGGCCAGCCCGGTTCGGTGCCAACCGAACCAGAGGGAGTGCCCTCTGACCAGGGCCAGACTTCCTCGGGCAAAAGAAAAGCTGGTTCTGAGGAACCAATTCCAGTAAAGAAAACAAGAAAATCAGCAGGTCTGGAGTCCAAAATTCCTTCTCCAACTGCTGCAGAGATAGCAAAAGCCATACAAATTGTCCAGTCACTGTCTCAGGGTCTGTCCGAACCACCACTATCTGGTAAAAGGTCAGTTCTGTCTGGTCCCAGTGGTTCAGGATTATGATATTGAGGAATTTTATGAACCAGAGGAGGGGAGGAGGATTATGAACAGTATGAATGTGCTGGAAGGTCTGTGTGCCCACTGAACGGACATCTCCCCAGACAGACCTTTAAAATCTCCCCCTATGCTGTCTGAGTCCCCATCTCATTTTATGTTTTATAAAAGTTGCTGAAACCTCCAGCTTCCTTTAGAAGAGGCTGTGGATGAGCAAGAGGAGCCTGATTTTGTAGAAATGATGGATATTCCAGAGTCTAGGAGATTGTCTATTCCTTTACATAAGTCTTTAGGAAACAGACAATTAAAATTTTAAAAGCTCCTAATTCTGTGCCTCCTGTAGATAAAAGATGGACAGAAGGTATACATTGTCAGGCCCTGATACAGAATTCCTTTCTCAGCAATGCAGTCATGTTAGGTAGTTCAGGCTGTTGCCTGTGATAAAGCTAATATTCCTTGGCTTCACATCCTCCTGACAAGGATTCCAGGAAGATTGATGCCATGGCAAAAAACAGTATATGGCAGCCTCTCTGGGACTCAGGCAAGCAAATTATATGGCTTATGTAGCTAGGTATCAGAAACCTAGATGGGATACTGTTATGCAATTGGACAAGCAGGCCCATGGCCAGCTGGCTAGTGAACTAGAACAGGTGGCTGCTGATGGCATTGAAGCCTCTAAGGTTCAGTTTCATGCTGCTGTGGATGTTAATGGTGTTTCCTCTAGGGTCATGGCCACATCTGTAGCTTTTCGTAGGTTGGCCTAGCTCAGGTGTACTAGTTTGTCACAGGATACCCAGACTAAGGCTTTGGATTTTCCTGTGGTGGGAAATTCTCTGTTTGGAGAGCAGACAGAGAATTACATAGAAGAAGATGGATGAATATAGGACTACTTACAAGAGTGCCCAGGCTAAGGAGCGGCAAGCCACTCCTCAAAGGCATGCCCCCAGGGGTAGAGGTACGCCTTTTCACAGGCCTTTCTACCAGACTCAGGCCTCCTCTGCCTTTGCTCAGGGGCTTCTTCAGAGGCAGGGGCAGATGAGGGGTGGGCAGACCTGCTCCACCCCCAGCCTAAGCTCCTGGAAACAGGCACCCTGATGGGGTGCCAAGGCCAATTCTCTCACCAGTGGGGGCAGGCTGGCTTACTTCAGTCAGAATTGGGCTTCTTTAACCTCAGACAAGTGGGTTCTGGAAGTAAAGCCAGGGTCTGGTTCTCTCAGCTTCAAAAAGTTTCCAAGTTGAGAAGCAGACTTTTCTACCTGCAAGTGCTTCAGAGACCCCCGCTCTGGAAACAGAGGTCTCATCCTGTTAGCTCTCAGAGCAGTGAAAGGTTCCTCCCTGCATCAGGGCAGGGGTCTGTAGTCCAGATACTTCCTTACCCCAAAAAAGACAGGAGAATGGCGGCCCATTTTAGATCTCAGATATCTGAACAAGCATCTTTTGAAACCAAAGTTCAAAATGGTAACTCTGGCAATGATTTTTCCTTCCCTAAGGCCAGGGGACTGGCTATCCTCCCTGGACCTCAAGGATGCCTATTTCCATGTCCTAATCAGAAGATCCCATCGAAAGTACCTCAGATTCGAACTGCCCTCAGGTCATTAACAGTTCAGAGCAATGCCCTTCGGCCTTACCTCTGTTCCAAGGGTAATCACAAAGTGTCTAGCAGTGGCAGTGGCCCACTTAAGGAGGCAGAGGATTGCTGTTTTTCCCTATCTAGACGACTGGCTCATTGTAGGCCAGTCCCCAGAACAGGTAAAATCTCACCTGCAGGTCACCCAGCAGCTTCTCACCTCCTGGGTTTTCTGCTAAACCTACTAAAGTCGGTTCTGGAACCAGTCCAGGTACTCACCTTTATAGGGCAGAATTGGACACAAAGCTAGCCAGAGCCTTTCTTCCCAGAAAGGGTAAGGAATTTAGTGGCTCTGGCCTCTTCCTCACTCTGCAGGTTCTCGACCAGCAAGACCTTTCTGCAGCTCCTGGGCACATGGCTGCATCCACAGCTGTTGTGCAGGAGCCAGATTTCAGATGAGAGACATTCAGTTTCACTTGAGAACCTTTTGGTCTCAGAGAAGAGACCCCTTTCCAAGTTGGTCTCAGTGACTCGAACCTTGATCCTAGCTCTCCAGTGGTGGCAGGATCAGAGCACTTAAGAGCGGGGTCCCTTCATTTCCCTTCTCACGACTTGACTCTCACTACAGATGCTTCCTTCTGGGTTGGGAGCCCAATGGGTGACCTTTCCACTCAGGAGTTTTGGTCCCCCAGGAATCTCTGCTCCACATCAATTTGCTGGAACTCAGAGCTGTCTTTTAGCTCTTCAAGTTTTCCTGCATCTGTCCACGACAAGGTGATGCAAGTCAGAACAGACAACACCACAACAATGTGGTACATCAACAAACAGGGGGCACTTGGTCTTCGACCTTGTGCACCCAGGCAATGAAGTTGTGGTCTCTGGCCTATTCCCTGAACACTTCCCTCATAGCAGTTCATCTTCCAGGGAAGGACAATGTCTAGCGGATGCCCTCAGCAGGATTTCCCAGGGCCATCACGAATGGTCCCTGGATCCTCAAGTGCTGGATAGTTTTTGCCAGGTGGGGCATCCCTCAGATAGATCTTTTTGCAGCCCCAGACAATCACAGACTTCCTCTGTTCTGTTGCAGGCCTCCAGTGCTGGGCTCAGTTCCCCTGGATGCCCTTCTTCTGGATTGGGAGGGGAAGTTCCTCTATGCTTTCCCCCCTTTCCTGTCCTATTCAAAGTACTAGTCAAAATCAGATCTCAGCCTTGCAGGGTGATTCTGATTGCCCCGGATTGGGCCAGGCAGCCCTGGTACCCACTCCTTCTGTCTCTGACAGTCCATCTTCCCCTGTGCCTCCCAGGAATCACAATCTGTTGACTTGTGCCAGGGAAGGGTTTGGTATCCGACCTCAAATCCCTCAACCTCTAGGCCTGGCTCTTGAGGGTTAGAGTTGCTGATTTACACCTCTCTCAGGGTGTTCTTGAGATCTAAAGGCTTCAGAAAGCCTTCCACTAGGGCTACTTATAGTTCTAAATGGAAAAGGTTTTCCATTTGGTGTGCTGGGAAAAAGATTTCCCAGAATCTGCTGAATTGCCCATTTTGTTAGATTACATGGTACATCTTAATTCCTTGGGTCTCAGACCAGCTACCCTGAGAGTTCATTTGGCAGCTGTGTCTGCTTTTGTGTCAACAGGAAAGTCATCCCTTTTCCTCTCATCCTGTGTTTTTCCAAGGTTTTTAAGCAGTTACTCCATACTAATCCTCCCTTTGAGACCGCCCTGCTTGGGACCTTAATGTTTGCATTGCCCAGTTAATGCAACCCCTTTGAACCTCTGTCTTCTGCAGAGCTTAAGTACCTAACTTGGAAAACTGTTTTTCAGGTGGCTATCACTGCCAGACGCATAAGTGAATTGCAAGCCTTGTCAGTGGAGAATGACTTTATTTCTTTCCACAGGGATAAGGTAGTCCTTAGGGACTAATAGGAAGTTTTTGCCTAAGGTGGTTTCAGGTTTCCATCTTAATCAATCTATCTCCTTCCAGTATTTTTCACTGATCACCCTCTTTGGGTGAGAGGAGGTTGCACAGCCTGGATGTTAAGAGGCTCTTAGTTATTATATAGAGCGTACCAAAGGTCATAGGTTGGAATCCTCCAACTTTTCCTTACCTATGGTGAAGTTGGGAAAGGCAACCTGCCACTAAGAGATCAATAGCCAGGTGGATTGTCTCTTGTATCCAATTTTGTTATCAAAAGTGGGCAGAGCCCCCTGGTTTGAGGGCTCATTCTACCAGGGGTACAGCTGTCTCTAGCTGCTGCCAGAGATATCCCTTTATTAGAGATTTGCCAGGCTGCTACTTGGAAAATGGTACACACTTTTACCAAGCACTACTCCTGGATGTCAGGCCAGGAGAGATGCTCGTTTGGCACAGCTGTTCTTCAGAGCCTATTCCCTAAGTAGGTTCTGCCCTCCTCCATGGAGGTACTGTGTATTCTGTAATGTCTATAATATAGCAAGACTTCATGTTGTTTGAAGAAAAAATTACTCACCTTAGTAATGTTGTTTCTTCTAATGGAGTCTTGCTATATTAGACCTCCCCAACCTGCCCCTCTCAGAACCTCTACTTGGTGGGGTGCGGGCAACTTAGTGTGGGCACTACTTATGTCCTGTTAGCATTTTGTCCCCTTTGGGACTTTGGGGGTGTGTATGTGTACGCGGGTGTGTGTTTTATTATACTTATGTTCCATTTTCATATTATTAGAATGGTGTTAGTATTTCTGGTCCCCTGACTTGAGTCTTGGGTTTGGGACCATCAATGGTTGTTATTATTTAGGTAGCCATTTGGCTAGTGTAGGTTACAGCTTCCACACAGACCTTAGTGAGTTTGGCTCGTAAAGATCTGACAGTTCAAGTTTGAAATGACACAGATAGAGCTGCTCTCGTTCCAAAATTCTATTTTGGAATGGTTTTAACCATTTCACTCCGGGGCAGTTCTGCTGGATCAAACTGCTAATGTCTATAATATAGCAAGACTCCATTAGAAGAAACAACATTACTAAGGTGAGTAATTTTTTCTTCAGGATTGATTAGCGAAACGACAGTGCCAGTGTTCATGAGGTGAGCTCTCAAAAAGCCTATTCTGCAAATTTTGGGGGAAAAATCCCACAAATGACTGTTTTACTAGTGTGCGTTGCGCAGTTACCACACATGCACGTAACTTTGCGAATTTGCAATATTTTCACACCAGATTTTCAACATTGGCATTTTTTCAGACCTCCTTCTGAACAGTAAAGCTGTCATTTTCCGCATCCTGGCGGAAATGTGTTTTCGTACTTCTGGCGCAGAATAGTGCGGTCGGTGTGGGAAATTAGTGTTCAGGACAGATTAAGAAAATGACAATGACACTGTTCATGAGCAAAGATCCTGAAATGCCTATGTTGAAAATTTAGTAACGAAAGCCCATAAAATGAGTGTGTTACGAATGTGCATTGCGCAGTTTCCACGCACGCTCGAACCTTCACAACTTTGCAATATTTTCACTCCAGATTTTCAGCATTGCCATTCTGCCACACCTCCATATGAACAGTGCAGCTGTCATTTTTCACATCCTGGCCGAAATATGTTTTTGCTCGTTTGGCACACAGTAGCACGGTCGGTGTGGGAAATCAGTGTTCAGGACATATTAAGAAAATCACACTGACACAGTTCATGAGCAGAGGTCCTAAAATGCCTATGTTGAAAATTTTGTGATGAAGCTCCATAAAATGACTGTGTTATGAGCGTGTGTTGTGCAGGTTTCATGCACCCTTGTAAATTTGCAAATTAGTAATATTTTCACCCCAAAATATCAACACTGGCATTTGTTCACAGGTACTTATGAACAGTACAGCTGTTATTTTTCACATCCTGGCTGAAATGCGTTTCCGCGCTTCTGACGCAGAATACCGCAGTCGCTGTCAGAAATCAGTGTTTGGGACAGATTATGATTGAGCAACTGAGAAAGTGGGGGAGTGACCGAGCTCAACTCAGCTCTGTCAGGACTGCTGCAGATTTCTTTGTGTGCAGGAAAAGGTGACAATGCAGGCAGGAGCCCAGTACAAAAGGGCAGCCTGCAGCGCCAGGAGACACAGAATGAGTGAGTGAGGGAGGGGGAGTGAGTGAGCTCAATGGAGCTCTGTTGAGACTGCTGCAGATTTCTTTGTGGGCAGGAAAAGGCAGCAGTGCATGCAGGAGCTGAGTACAAAGGGCAGCCACAGCGGTGGGAGAAGCTAAGAACGAGCGTAGTGAGAGGGGAGGAGCGAGCTCAACGGGAGCTCTGTCGAACTGCTGCAGATTTCTTTGTGGGCAGAAAAGGTGCCAATGCAGGCAGGAGCCCAGTACAAAAGGGCAGCCTGCAGCGCCGGCAGAAACGGAATGAGCGAGTGAGACAGGGGGAGTGAGTAAGGCCAACAGAGCTCTGTTGGGACTGCTGCAGATTTCTTTGTGGGCAAAAAAAGATGCCGACAGAGGCAGGAGCCCAGTACAAAAAGGCAGCCTGCAGCGCCAGGAGAAACGGAATGAGCAAGTGAGAGGGGGGAGTGAGCGAGCTCAACAGAGCTGTGTTGGGACTACTGCAGATGCCTTTGTGGGCAGAAAAAGCCGCCAACGCAGGCAGGAACCCAGTACAAAAGGGCAACCTGCAGCCGTGGGAGACACAGAATGAGTGAGTGAGGGAGGGGGAGTGAGTGAGCTCAGCGGAGCTCTGTTGGGACTGATGCAGATTTCTTTGTGGGCAGAAAAAGGCAGCAATGCACGCAGGGGTCCAGTACAAAAGGGCAGCCTGCAGTGGTGGGAGAAACATAACGAATGAGTAAGAGAAGGGGAGTGAGTGAGTGAGCTCAATGGAACTCTGTCGTGACTGCTGTAGATTTCTCTGTGGGCAGAAAAGGGCAGCAATGCAGGCAGGAGCCCAGTACACAAGGGCAGCCTGCAGCGCCGGCAGAAACGGAACAAGCAAGTGAGACAGGGGGAGTGAGTGAGGCCAATGGAGCTCTGTCAGAACTGCTGCAGATTTCTTTGTGGGCAGAAAAAAATGCCAACAGAGGCAGAAGCCCAGTACAAAAGGGCAGCCTGCAGCGCCAGGAGAAACAGAATGAGCGAGTGAGATGGGGGAGTGAGTGACCTCAATGGAGCACTGTCGGGACAGCTGCAGATTTCTTTGTGGGTAGGAAAAGGTGGTAACGCATAGGCAGGAGCCCAGTACAAAAGGGCAGCCTGCAGCACTGAGAGAAACAGAATGAGCGAGTGAGAGAGGGGGAGTGAGGGACCTTAGCGAAGCTGTGTCAAGACTGCTGCACATGTCTTTGTGGGCAGACAAAGCCGGCAATGCAGGCAGGAACCCAGTACAAAAGGGCAGCCTGCAGCAGTGGGAGACACAGAACGAGCGAGTGAGGAAGGGGGAGTGAGTGAGCTCAGTGGAGCTCTGTTGGGACTGCTGTGGATTTCTTTGTGGGCAGAAAAAGGCAGCAATGCATGCAGGGGCCCAATACAAAAGGGCAGCCTGCAGCGTTGGGAGAAACAGAACAAAAGAGTGAGAGGGGGAGTGAGCAAGCTCAACGGAGCTCTGTCAGGACTACAGCAGATTTCTTTATGGGCAGAAAAAGGCACCAACAGAGGCAGGAGACCACTACAAAATGGCAGCCTGCAGCGCCAGGAGAAACAGAATGAGCGAGTGAGACAGGCAGAGTGAGCGACCTCAACAGAGTTCTGTCAGGATAGCTGCGGATTTCTTTGTGGGCAGAAAAAGGTGCCAATGCAGGCAGAAGCCCAGTACAAAAATGCAGCATGCAGCGCTGGGAGAAACACGACAAGCAAGTGAGAGAGGGGGAGTGAGCGAGCTCAACAGACCTCTATCGTGACAGCTGCGGATTGCTTTGTGGGCAGAAAAAGGCAGCAACATAGGCAGGAGCCCAGTACAAAAGGCCAGCCTGCAGCGCCAGCAGAAACGGAATGAGCGAGAGAGGGGGAGTGAGCTAGCCCAACAGACCTGTGTCAGGACTGCTGCAGATTTCTTTGTGGGCAGAAAAAGCCGCCAACAGAGGCGGCAGCCCAGTACAAAAGGGCAGTCTGCAGCATCAGCAGAAACAGAATGAGCAAGTGAGAGAGGGGGAGTGACCCACCTCATCAGAGCTCTGTCGGGACAGCTGCAGATTTCTTTGTGGGCAGAAAAAACATGCCAATGCAGGCAGGAGCCCAGTACAAAAGAGCAACCAGCAGCACCGGGAGAAACAGAATGAACAAGTGACACAGGGGCAGTGAGCGTGCTCAACGGACCAACGCAATCAACATTCGGCATTGACAAATACTTGTTTCTTTCTGGGTTTTCAAGATACTCAGCCAATCATCTCAGATTACAGATAATCACCTTGTTATTGTACATGCTAAGTGCCTTTCTTTCCATTAAGGGCCCCACCATCAGCTGCAATGCCAGACACCCCTGGACAATGCCTCTGGCTAGCCAACTTTCCATCCTGGGTATCCAGTGTTGTTGAACTATATATTTGGGACTTAAAGTGCATGCCAGAAAAACCTGATTTAAATCCGAGTACAGTTATTTGGCTAAATTCACGCCACTTCCTTGTTCACAACCCAAAAATAAACATGATTGTCTTTTTTCACATTTAACCTGGCTAGTGTGCATATTATTAGCTGGGTTACAGTACTGAAAGTGTGCAGCTGTATTGCTAACCTTATTTTACAGGGGATCAGAAGAGAAATTGCTGAAGGTCCATCCCTGGTGGTAGGTGCGAAGAGTGTGTGCATATTACTGCTATATACTGATTGTGAGATAACTGCTGTTATAGGTACAGAGCCACTAGAAGGGTTGGTGGGTGGTTGTAGCTTCCCATAGGGCTATAACAAGCTAGACAGACACCCCCAATACTGTTACTCTGGGTGGAGGCACCTAAATACTAAATCCAGGCCCCTTAACCTGTGCTCAGACATACAGGCAGGGGTAGTAACCTCAGGGATAGCGCCACCTAGGGGTTACACATTTGCTAGCTCATTCTTAGCAGCCACACCCCAAGTGTTCCTCTCTACTTCATCCCACTGAGATTCGAACCCTCAACTTTCTTCACCGTAATCGGTGGCCCTAACCATTAAGCCATCCAAGCTGCTACATTTTATTTAACTTTTTTATGCCCCTTAAACCCCCTTAGGCCACACCAGTCCTAGATCTTCTTGTGCCCCCCCATTTCCATTACTGATCCTGAGCCATGGGCTGGTGTGTTAGTGTATCACTGCCCTATCCTCTCTACTCCACTATTGACTCACTATTTATATCTGTATCCGAGTACTGCTCCACCCAGCACCCGCTATATGCTCTCCTGCTATACGACTGTCATGCAGGACCCTAAAGGCTTAGTTATACTTGCCCTGATCATCGTGACAATTATCCCCTACTAGCCAATACGAGCACCAACCGAACTGGCACTGTCCCCCACCCACAACTATGTGCCCCCCCCGGACCTACCACTATATGTAATATTACCAGTAACAATCATCACTTCACCAGACAGCCTGGTTACTTTACCAGCTCGCTGTACTCACCCACTCTCTCCCTCCTAAACCGCCTCGCCTCACCACTTTGCTACAAAATGCATGGGCTGAATAGTAGGTTCAAGCCAAAAAAAAAGCTTAAAATATTTAAATGCTTCCTACTATGCATAGCCATGCTGCGCCTCTTGTTATCAGGTAACATCCACGCAAACCCCGGCCCGGTGCAGCAGCTGCACCAACATGGATTTAACTCTGGAATGCTAAAGCTAGCATCAATCAATATTTGCAGCCTCCTGGCCAAATATGACACTCTCCAAGTCTGGGTCACCCAACACAGACTGGTTGCGCTATCAGTGGTAGAGGTCTGGCTTACCCCTAAGACCCCTGACTCAGCTATTACCCTGGATGGATACACCCTTTTAAGGCATGACAGGTTGGGCAAAAGGGACAGAGAATGTTCTAGCTACCTCAGGAATACTCTACAGGAGCATGTCCTCCCCTTACTGGACATTGGGAGAACCATCCAGACCCTGGCCATATGACTACACCTAGGAACCAGTAGTAAGACTCTCACTGTAGTCTCTGTCTACGTCCCCCCTCAAAATCAGGCCAGTGTCATCAATGTGGCTATTGAATATGTAACCCCTATATGGCGCTATCCCAGGGGCTACTACCCCTGCCTGATTTGCCACTAACAGGTTGAGGGGCCTGGATCCAATGGTGGGTGCCTCCACCCAGAGGTCAGGGTTTGCAATAGTTAAACTAACTTGGTCACAGCCCTCTGGGACACTGCAACCCCCCTTTCTTCCCACTAGTGGCCCACACAATATATCAGAATTACCTTCGCAGTATACACTTACCCCCAGGACTGGTTCCGGCACTGGGCCCTCCTGTGAAATAAGATACAGTGCAACTATCACAGTACAGTACTTTAACATAGACAAATACCTCAGGCAGTATAACTTTGCTGAAACAAGCAGCTCTGATTTATTTAGGGGGATATAACAAGGACAGGGGGAAATCAGGTTAATTAGCTTATCACGCTACTCATCTACCTATGGCTCTGTGCACAGGCCTATCCCTATCAGTTACTGTCCCTGGGTACCCAAGCCCTAGTGGCTAGTCCAAACCGTGGCAGCTGGTAGGGGCCCTTTCACACAGAGAAAAGGAAAATTAAACAGTCAGCAGTACAGTAATTCCATTTGGATTTAATGTGGCAATTCAACAGGGAGCGACCCTGAATTAGTACTCACGACCTCCAAACAAGATAGGGTCCTTCAATGTCAGCAGGGCTACTCTTGAGCTCCAAGAGACTCCTCACACATTTATATGGTAAACAGTCACAGGCAAAAGTCACTTAATGGCAGCAGGATTCACTTGAGGTACACAAACCTCTTCACACATTTATATGGTAAAAAGAATGCACTTTACCAGGCAGGCTGCATCTGTATCCCGATCGCAATTACTGCACAATACCCGGGAGAACACACAGCAGATTCAGTTCCTGACAGACCGAGTGCAATTCCGCAATTCCTCCAGTCTTCTACAGGGTGAGCCTGGTTTCTACTTCAGATATCCTTTGATTCTCTTCACAGGACTGATTCAGTCCTAACAAGCAGTTACACAGCTGCAGACCGGAACTCTGGACCTTACACATGTTTTTTGATTCAAACTGTGCACTGAAGGAGCACAGGGTTCCTTTCCCTCACTGCCAGAGCTAAACTGAAACTCCAACAGACAAAACTGGCACTTCCTTTGAGTTCCTCCCAGTTCTTGACTGGATTGGCTGTCACCACCAGACTGCTGCTGTTGGTCCAAAAGGCGCTCAAGTCTAAACTACATCTCCCAGAGTCACTGCCCATCAATCCTCTTGTGGCTGGCTCAGATTATGAGTCCAAGTTCTGATTCTGCCCAAGGCACCATTTTAGAGCTAGCTTACCCCACACTGATTGGTCCAGTTCAGCAGTTCAAAACCAGAATGGGGAACTAGGCAGACACAGTTCTGACTGCAAAGAAAGCAGGTTAGACAAACTGTAATTTCATTATTACTCTAAATGATTTCTGTAAACAGTTACATCTTTCAGATAGGTTCCCTTTGCACTCCTAGTGACTGCAAAAATGGAGTGAATTGGCAGCAGTTTGAGTGGTACTCAAGCAGAGAAGCACACAGTCCCCCCATACAAACTAATTATGTCTGAAAGCAGACAGCTCTTAAACAGACAGTACCAGAGGCTCTAAAAACACTCACTGATAAATGGCTTAAACGCCAAACACCATTCAGGCTTGGAGCATTCAAGCAAGCTCCTGGAAGTCTTTTGGGAACCCCCATTTGCAGGGGGGTTACAAATATATGACCAATCTACAACAAAATACTGAAGTGGTACTTCTAGGGGATTTTAATGGGAATTGACTGGCTCCTGAAGCTGGCCCCTTCAAGGATACCTTCAAACAACATGAAGTCTTGCTATATTATAGACATTAGCAGTTTGATCCAGCTCTAGAACTGCCCTGGAGTGAAATGGTTAAAACCATTCCAAAATAGAATTTTGGCACAAGAGCAGCTCTATCTGTGTCATTTCAAACTTGAACTGTCAGATTCTTTACTCCGCCTCAGTGAACAGTCGCTCCGGAGATTTCTCCTTCTGCTCGGTTCATTTCTCGGTTTAAAAAGTGTTTTCTCGGTTGGATTTAACCGAGAGTAGTTTTATTTTAACCGCAAAACCGTTCGGTTCAAGCTCTGTCTGTGGTAACCGTAAGTAAATGAAGGTTTTGTCTGTGTGGAACTTGTAAGTTATCGGCTCGGTTTTGAATCGATCAGTGGGTTTAAAACTCATTTAAAACTAAAAGTTACTATTTTAGAGTGCGGTTCCCGGTTCTTATCGGTTCTAAAAAAAACGGATTTATTACGTTTTTCCAATACCCGTGACACGGTTGGAACCGATAAGGGTGTCTTGCCTGGCACTGCCGTAAAAAGGCAAGTTTTTGGTTAGGCTGGCATTATGTCTGAGAAACCCAAAAGAAAACCGGCCATTGGTTTCAACACTGTGATGTTTGTGGGAAGTCTTTGTCAAGGCTGACCCACACACCACATGTGTTTATTGTCTGGGGTTTGACCACCTCCAGTCAGACTGCCAGGTATGTAAGAATTTCCCTGCAGCCACCCTGGAAAAAAGATTGGGCAGGCTCAGGGAACAAGAGGCCAAAAAGTCCGCTGACCCGGATGGCCAGCCCGGTTCGGTGCCAACCGAACCAGAGGGAGTACCCTCTGACCAGGGCCAGACTTCCTCAGGCAAAAGAAAAGCTGGTTCTGAGGAACCAATTCCAGTAAAGAAAACAAGAAAATCAGTAGGTCTGGAGTCCAAAATTCCTTCTCCAACTGCTGCAGAGATAGCAAAAGCCATACAAATTGTCCAGTCACTGTCTCAGGGTCCGTCCAACCACCACTATCTGGTAAAAGGTCGGTTCGTCCGGTCCCAGTGGTTCAGGATTATGATATTGAGGAATTTTATGAACCAGAGGAGGGGAGGAGATTATGAACAGTATGAATGTGGCTGGGAAGGTCTGGGTGTGCCATTGAACCGACATCTCCCACGACAGACCTTTAGAATCTCCCTATGCTGTCTGAGTCCCCATCTCATTTTATGTTTTATAAAAAGTTGCTGAAACCTTCCAGCTTCCTTTAGAAGAGGCTGTGGATGAGCAAGAGGAGCCTGATTTTGTAGAAATGATGGATATTCCAGAGTCTAGGAGATTGTCTATTCCTTTACATAAGTCTTTAGGAAACAAACAAAATTTTAAAAGCTCCTAATTCTGTGTCTCCTGTAGATAAAAGATGGACAGAAGGTATACATTGTCAGGCCCTGATACAGAATTCCTTTCTCAGCAATGCAGTCATGTTAGTAGTTCAGGCTGCTGCCTGTGATAAAGCTAATATTCTCTTGGCTTCACATCCTCCTGACAAGAATTCCAGGAAGATTGATGCCATGGCAAAAACAGTATATGGCAGCCTCTCTGGGACTCAGGCAAGCAAATTATATGGCTTATGTAGCTAGGTATTAGAAATCTAGATGGGATACTGTTATGCAATTGGCCAAGCAGGCCATGGCCAGCTGGCTAGTGAACTAGAACAGGTGGCTGCTGATGGCATTGAAGCCTCTAAGGTTCAGTTTCATGTTGCTGTGGATGTTAATGATGTTTCCTCTAGGGTCATGGCCACATCTGTAGCTTTTCGTAGGTTGGCCTGGCTCAGGTGTACTTAGTTTGTCACAGGATACCCAGACTAAGGCTATGGATTTTCCTGTGTGGGAAATTCTGTTTGGAGAGCAGACAGAGAATTACATGAAGAAGATGGATGAATATAGGACTACTTACAAGAGTGCCCAGGCTAAGGAGCGGCAAGCCACTCCTCAAAGTCATGCCCCAAGGGGTAGGGGTAGGCCTTTTCACAGGCCTTTCTACCAGACTCAGGCCTCCTCTGCCTATGCTCAGAGGGGCTTCTTCAGAGGCAGGGTCAGACGAGGGGTGGGCAGATCTGCTCCCACCTCCCAGCCTAAAGCTTCTGCGAAACAGGCATCCTGATGGGGTGCCCAGGGCCGATTCTCCTGTACCAGTGGGGGGCAGGCTGGCTTACTTCAGTCAGAATTGGGCTTCTTTAACCTCAGACAAGTGGGTTCTGGAAGTAGAAGCCAGGGTCTACTTCTCAGCTTCAAAAGTTTCCTGTTGAGAAGCAGACTTTTTCACCTGCAAGTGCTTTAGAGACCCTCGCCTCTGGAAACAGAGGTCTCATCCCTGTTAGCTCTCAGAGCAGTAGAAAGGTTCCTCCCTGCATCAGGGCAGGGGTCTGTATTCCAGATACTTCCTTACCCCAAAAAGACAGGAGAATGGCGGCCCATTTTAGATCTCAGATATCTGAACAAGCATCTTTGAAACCAAAGTTCAAAATGGTAACTCTGGCAATGATTTTACCTTCCCTAAGGCCAGGGGACTAGCTAGCCTCCCTGGACCTCAAGGATGCCTATTTCCATGTCCTAATCAGAAGATCCCATCGAAAGTACCTCAGATTCGAACTGCCCTCAGGTCATTAACAGTTCAGAGCAATGCCCTTCGGCCTTACCTCTGCTCCAAGGGTATTCACAAAGTGTCTAGCAGTGGCAGTGGCCCACTTAAGGAGGCAGAGGATTGCTGTTTTCCCTATCTAGACGACTGGCTCATTGTAGGCCAGTCCCAGAACAGGTAAAATTTCACCTGCAGGTCACCCAGCAGCTTCTCACCTCCTGGGTTTTCTACTAAACCTACCAAAGTAGGTTCTGGAACCAGTCCAGGTACTCACCTTTATAGGGGCAGAATGGACACAAAGCTAGCCAGAGCCTTTCTTCCCCAGAAAGGGTAAGGAATTTAGTGGCTCTGGCCTCTTCCTTCACTCTGCAGGTCTCTCGACCAGCAAGACACTTTCTGCAGCTCCTGGGGCACATGGCTGCATCCACAGCTGTTGTGCAGGGAGCCAGATTTCAGATGAGAGACATTCAGTTTCACTTGAGAACCTTTTGGTCTCAGAGAAGAGACCCCTTTCCAAGTTGGTCCCAGTGATCAACCTTGATCCTAGCTCTCCAGTGGTGGCAGGATCAGAGCAATTTAAGAGCGGGGTCCCTTCATTTCCCCTTCTCACGACTTGACTCTCACTACAGATGCTTCCCTTCTGGGTTGGGGAGCCCACATGGGCGACCTTTCCACTCAGGGAGTCTGGTCCCCCCAGGAATCTCTGCTCCACATCAATTTGCTGGAACTCAGAGCTGTCTTTTTAGCTCTTCAAGATTTTCCTGCATCTGTCCACGGCAAGGTGATACAAGTCAGAACAGACAACACCACAACAATGTGGTACATCAACAAACAGGGGGGCACTCGGTCTTCGGCCTTGTGCACCGAGGCAATGAAGCTGTGGTCTCTGGCCTATTCCCCGAACACTTCCCTCATAGCAGTTCATCTTCCAGGGAAGGACAATGTCCTAATGGATGCCCTCAGCAGGATTTCCCAGGGCCATCACGAATGGTCCCTGGATCCTCAAGTGCTGGGGATAGTTTTTGCCAGGTGGGGCATCCCTCAGATAGATCTTTTTGCAGCCCCAGACAATCATAAACTTCCTCTGTTCTGTTGCAGGCCTCCAGTGCTGGGCTCAGTTCCCTGGATGCCTTCTTCTGGATTGGGAGGGAGGTTCCTCTATGCTTTCCCTCTTTCCTCTCCTATTCAAAGTACTAGTCAAAATCAGATCTCAGCCTTGCAGGGTGATTCTGATTGCCCGGATTGGGCCAGGCAGCCCTGGTACCCACTCCTTCTGTCTCTGACAGTCCATCTTCCCCTGTGCCTCCCCAGGAATCACAATCTGTTGACTTGTGCCCAGGGAAGGGTTTGGTATCCGGACCTCAAATCCCTCAACCTCTAGGCCTAGCTCTTGAGGAGTTAGAGTTTGCTGATTTACACCTCTCTCAGGGTGTTCTTGAGATCCTAAAGGCTTTCAGAAAGCCTTCCACTAGGGCTACTTATAGTTCTAAATGGAAAAGGTTTTCCATTTAGTGTGCTGGGAAAAATATTTTTCCCAGAATCTGCTGAATTGCCAATTTTGTTAGATTACATGGTACATCTTAATTCCTTGGGTCTCAGACCAGCTACCCTGAGAGTTCATTTGGCAGCTGTGTCTGCTTTTGTGTCAGCAGGAAAGTCATCCCTCTTTCCTCTCATCCTGTGTTTTCCAAGTTTTTTAAGGATTACTCATACTAATCCTCCTTTTGGGAACCGCCCCTGCTTGGGACCTTAATGTTTGCATTGCCCAGTTAATGCAACCCCTTTTGAACCTCTGTCTTCTGCAGGCTTAAGTTCTAACTTGGAAAACTGTTTTCTAGTGGCTATCACTTCTGCCAGACGCATAAGTGAATTGCAAGCCTTGTCAGTGGAGACTGACTTTATTTCTTTCCACAGGGATAAGGTAGTCCTTAGGACTAATAGGAAGTTTTGCCTCAGGTGGTTTCAGATTTCCATCTTAATCAATCTATCTCCTTTCAGTATTTTTCACTGATCACTCCTCTTGGGTGAGAGGAGGTTGCACAGCATAGATGTTAAGAGAGCTCTTAGTTATTATATAGAGCGTACCAAAGGTCATAGGTTCGAATCCCTCCAACTTTTCCTTACCTATGGTGAAGTTGGGAAAGGCAAACCTGCCACTAAGAGATCAATAGCCAGGTGGATTGTCTCTTGTATCCAATTTTGTTATCAGAAAGTGGGCAGAGCCCCGGTTTGAGGCTCATTCTACCAGGGGTACAGCTGCGTCTCTAGCTGCTGCCAGAGATATCCTTTATTAGAGATTTGCCAGGCTGCTACTTGGAAAACGGTACACACTTTTACCAAGCATTACTCCCTGGATGTCCAGGCCAGGGAGAGATGCTCGGTTGGCACAGCTGTTCTTCAGAGCCTATTCTCTAAGTAGGTTCTGCCCTCCTCCATGGAGGTACTGTTGTGTATTCTGTTAATGTCTATAATATAGCAAGACTTCATGTTGTTTTGAAGAAAATTACTCACCTTAGTAATGTTGTTTCTTCTAATGGAGTCTTGCTATATTATAGACCTCCCCAACCTGTCCCTCTCAGAACCTCTACTTGGTGGGGTGCAGGCAACTTAGTGTGGGCACTACTTATGTCCTGTTAGCATTTTGTCCCCTTTGGGACTTTGGGGGTGTGTATGTGTACGCGGGTGTGTTTTATTATACTTATGTTCCATTTTCATATTATTAGAATGGTGTTAGTATTTCTGGTCCCCTGACTTGAGTCTTGGGTGTTTGGACCATCAATGGTCGTTATTATTTAGGTAGCCATTTGGCTAGTGTAGGTTACAGCTTCCACACAGACCTTAGTGAGTTTGGCTCGTAAAGATCTGACAGTTCAAGTTTGAAATTACACAGATAGAGCTGCTCTCATGCTAAAATTCTATTTTGGAACGGTTTTAACCATTTCACTCCGGGACAGTTCTAGAGCTGGATCAAACTGCTAATGTCTATAATATAGCAAGACTCCATTAGAAGAAACAACATTACTAAGGTGAGTAATTTTTTCATCTCCTCTAACAATGCTGCACAAATGGTTGATTCAAACCCCAGGAAATCTTACTGTATTCTGACTTATGCAGTATGGTCTCACCATAGGACTCTCCAGGAGCCGAAATGGTTAATAGAACCAATGCAAATGATGGAATGCTAGGCTCGAGCTCGGTTTTCAAACCGCTGTCCCTGGTAAACACTTCTAAACTGACAGATTCTTTACTCCGCTTCTTACCCCAGGAATTCTTTAGCATCTGTTGACAGATGCAGTATGCCAGCTGAGTTCAGCTGCCCCCGGAGAGGAGGAGTCAATGCAAATGAGGAAGGCAATGGCCAATCAGGATACAATTAGAGTAGAGTGCTGCCTGCAGTCAGCCTGAGGGACCTCAGAACTTTTTCTCTGCTGAACTGGCAACACTGCCCTGGAGCTCTCCTCTTCTGAGATCTTTCTGTGCCGTTTTCTCTCTTTTTGAGTGCTGCTTTTAAGGTATTTTGTATATTTTCTTCATTTTATCTATTTTTACCACATCTGCGCTGGGTTCCATGCAGTTGCGGGATTTGTTTGTGTTTTTCCCCGCTTCGGTGTTTTTTTCTGAAGGAAAATTCACCTGCATGTGCAATAAATTGCGTCGTTGATAGTTTTTAGTATTTATCAGTGGTTTTTAATGCTTTTGCGCTAAAATAATTTATTTGTTTTTCTGTTGCGCACCAGCGCAAATTCTTGGAATCCTTTTTTCTCTATGTAAATTCAAAATGATTGATAATTGAAGGATAATTCTCTTTCTTTTGGGGAGAGACTCTCTTGATCTTCCTGGACATAAAGTCTCCACCACTCATTCACACTAATGGGATCTACACCGGAGGCACTAGGAGCCAGCGGGAGCAAACTTTTTGCAGGAGGGTCGGCACCAGAGATGGAACCGCAAGGAGCGGTGCCACAAGCCTCGGCTCGTGGGCAATGACTATCTTGGAATCGACCCTCCAACCGCATCAGTTCCTTTTTTCCTGCCGTTGAGTGCGCTACAGTGATGACGTCACTCGCCCGCCGGTAGTCAAACTTCACACTAGCAGCATAGTTTTCAGTTGTTTTTTTATATTGTAGTATTTCTTGAATAAAGTTCCGCTTACTATAATTTATTACAAGAAATAAGTCTCAGCCTGCATTGACAGAGTCGACCATGAGCGGGTCAGGTGATGGTAGGGAGACTTCATATGAAAGTTGTTCAGTCAGCCAGGCTGGGTCTGGTCCACCACCTTTTCTGGAGGGGGGTCTGACAATGAACAGTCCGATGCCCGAGGGGAGGAGCGGTCCCACCGGAAGCATAAAAGAAAATGGTCGCATTCTCAGCACTGTTCAGCCTCGAGCTCTTCTTTGAACCATAGGTCAAGAAAGAGAAGGCATCACTCGAGGTCGCCTTCTAGTATGTCTGCACGTCGACAGTTGGTCATTGGGGTCAGTTGCCAGTCTCCTCCGGAGCCGCCGGTTTCTGTCTCCGGTCTCCGACTTCTTCGACATCATAGCCCTTCCCTGCCTTCTGGTAGGGCTTCAGATGAGCAGTTTCATCAGTGGGCCACTCTGATGCAGCAATGGGCTTGGAGGTTGGTCCAGCTGCCTGGCCCGGTCACTCAGGGGCCCTCGGACCCTTCGGGGGATCGGGTAGGGTGGTTGAGCCTCCCTAGTCTTGCGGTGCCTTCTTCGGTGCCGTCAACTCAGCGCTCAGGTGTTTTCCCCCCTCACATGGCTGTGGCACAGGGGGCCACACTGATGCCTCTATCTCCTGGTATTTTTCTTTCTGTTTCCTCAAATCTCAGTTTTCAGGGCCCTGTGTTGGTTTTGGCACCGTCGGTATTGATGGGTCACTCAGCACCATCCTTGGTGTCGATGCATCTGTTGGCGCCATCCTCGGTGCTGTTGGGATTGTCGGCACTGCCCTCGGTTCCATGCAGCGTTTTGGCACCACCCTCGGCACCATTGGGCTTTTTGGCACCGTGCAGCTTTTCGGCACCATCCTTGACACAGATGGCTCTATCAGTGCCGTGCGCTGTGCTGAGCCAGGTGGTGCCGTGCTCTTCTTCAGCACCGAGACTTGGCGGGACGTCTTCCAGTCTTCAGGACTCCTCAACTCCGAACCCTTTTCCCTCCTATTTTCCTTCTGATTTTCACTCCTTTCCTATCCATACAGTCCCTCCTGGGCTGTCAAGAGATGATTTTGAGCCTGACCCAGACCTTAGGCTGGGTGATGATGTAGAAGAAACAGGATCTAATTCTGCTGCAGGGCCTGTGGTCGAGGACCTGTCATTTAAGTCTCTGCTGAAAAATTTGAATTCCACTCTTTCTGTCCAGACTATGGATATCGATCCTGGGAAGCTTTTAAGACTCCAATACCTTCATGTTCCAGACGTCCCTATGGATTTAACTCCCCCGGTACAACCCTCCTTTGAGATGTTTTCTCAAATGGTATGGGATAATCCTGCTCTCATTTCTTCTGTGGCTGTCCACAGATAGGAAGTATGCTGCTCCCAAGAATCGACCTATTTTGGCCTCTCAAGTCTTTGCGGACCCTATTGTAGTCTTGGCAGAGAATGATAAGGTCATCCTTCCTCAGACTACTACAGCACAACCTATAAACAAAGAATCTCATAAGATAGATACTGTAGGTAAGAGAGTCTTTGCTGCATCCACCCTGGGTATGCGTATCACCCGCTACCAAGGCTATTTCTCTCAATATGAGTATATTCTTTGCCATTCACTCAAACAAATGATTGAAGCTCTACCGGAGTCGGACACTAATTCAGAGCTTCTTCAAATCATAACCAAGGGTATCGAGTCCAACAACCAACAGGTTAAAGCAACTATGGACGCTTTCGATACTGCCTCTTGAGCGGTGGTGGCAGGCATTTGTACCCGCTGTCATTCCTGGCTGCGCACTTCAGGCTTCACGAATGATGCCCATCAACTGGTCATGGCGTTGCCCTTTGACGGTGTGTATCTCTTCAGTCCTCAAGTAGAAAAAGCTCTAGAGGCCACACAAAACACCAGATCGGCCATTAAATTGGCTCAACCTGCTCCCGTCCCTTCTCGGGGGGTGTTAATAAGCACCAGTTTCACAACCGTCAGTCCTTTCAAGGCAAAGGCAGGGGAGGTTTTAATAAAAACCAAGCTCCTCAGCCTCAAAAGAAAACACAACAGAAAGTACAAGGGCCCAAAATGCCCAGTGCCACCTTCTGAGTATCTGGCCCAAGTCCCACCTCAGCTACCCGAGGGGGACTCCTCTTTAGCAGTGGGAGGTCATCTGACTCAATTCTACAACCAGTGGAAGTCCATAACATCAGACAAATGGGTCCTCCGGATAATCCACGAGGGGTATTCTCTCAATCTTTCAGAGACCCCTCCGGATTGTCCCTCCAAACAGCAGCCCAAGCTGTCAGTACTTCAGTCAGAGCTTCTCACCTCCGAGATACAAGGCCTTCTGAACAACAGGGCAGTAGAAATAGTTCTGCTGGATCAACGGAACACAGGGTTATACTCCCATTACTTTCTAGTTCCAAAGAAAACCGGGGGGGCATGCGCCCCATTTTGGACCTCAGAAAATTGAACACATTTCTTCCCAAGGAGAAGTTCAAAATGATATTGTTAGGAACCCTGTTACCTTTGTTTCATCAGCATGACTGGTTAGCCTCCCTGGACATGCAGGATGCTTACCAACATATTCCTATTCACCCAAGGTATCACAAATACCTAAGGTTCATGCTTTGGGCCAGCATTATCAGTTCAGAGTCCTGCCCTTTGGGCTATCCTCGGCGCTGTGAGTTTTTACAAAGTGTTGTGCAATTCTCGCAGTACACCTCAGAAAGATCAGAATACAAGTGTTCCCGTATCTGGACGACTGGCTTCTAGCAAGTCCTTCCAGGCAAGGAACTCTTGACGCCGTAACCACAGCCTCAGACTTTCTCACGTCCATGGGAGTTCTGCTAAATCTCAAGAAATCACAGTTGCAGCCCTTCCAGAAGCTCCTTTTTTATAGGAACTCTTCTGGACACCTCTTGTGCAAAAGCCTTGCTTCCAGAAGACAGAAGGAGCGATATCCTACAGATGGCCCAATACATCATGGAGAACAGCTCGGTTCGAGCTATCTTGATTCAATGGGTGCTGGGTTTCATGGCATCCTCTGTGTTCACTGTACCCCAGCTCATCTCCACATGAGGACCTCTCAATGGATGCTCAGTACTCAGTGGTCCCCAACCACTCACCCTCAGACCTTTCTCATCAAGGTGACAGAACCTCTGAAGAGGTCACTCACCTGGTGGTCACAAGAGGACAACCTTCTGGAAGGGTATCCATTTGCTCCCCTGGATCACCAGATCATTACCACGAATGCATCCTGATAGGGTGGGGAGCCCACTGTCAGGATCTCCACACCCAAGGTACGTGGACTCAAGACAAGTCCCAGCTTCATATAAATGTCCTAGAAATGAGAGCCATCCTTTATGCAGTCCGGGCTTTGAAGGACACTCTCTGTCACAAGAACATTCTCCTTCAAACAGACAACAAAGCAGTGATGTATTACAACAACAAGCAGGGTGGTGCTCACTCTTACCCTTTATGCAGGGAAACGATGAAGGTGTGGGAATGGTGCTTGGAGCACAAGGCTGTAATTCAGGCAGTCTACCTGCCGGGAGTGCAGAACGAACTGGCAGACCGTCTCAGCAGAAAAGAGACAGATCCTCACAAATGGTCTCTCGACTTGACCGTAGTTCAGTCACTATTCGCAGAGTGGGGAATTCCAGACCTGGACCTTTTTGCATCCCCACTCAACACAAAACTGCCTCTCTCTCCTGCTCCAGAAATCCAGGGCCTGGCATTTTCTGTCAGGATGCGTTCAGGCTGCAGTGGACAAAATACTTTCTATACGCCTTTCCTATTTTTCCTCTAATTCAGAGGGTACTTCTCAAGTTCAAGTCCCAGGGGGACAAAACGATCCTCATTGCTCCCTTCTGGCCTTGACAAATATGGTTTCTGTTACTCAACAGTATGTCAAAAACCGCTCCTAAAGCGCTTCCCCTTCAGACGAACCTTCTGACTCAGGGGCCTGTGGTCCATCCCAGTCTGAGATCACTTCACCTTCATGCTTGGCTCCTGAAGAGATAGAGGTGAACAGGTTCAGTGTCTCTCGAGGCTGACAAGTGGTATGGAGGTGGTTCTGTTTTTTCTTCTTTGGGAAAAAAAAATCTCAAAGTTGATTTTGATTTGTTTAAGCTTTGGCCTATTATTATCTGGGATTTCAGTCTACCTCCCCTTCTCTAAAAGCACTGAGGGTACCTCAAGTTAACACAAAAGAAATGACAAGTCCCCTTGGGACTTTGATTATTACAAGTCTGGTTCTGTAGTAGTTGTTTCTGTGTCCAAGCCTTTAATTTGAAAATAGGCAGGGTGCCCTCTACCCTGCACAAAGATAGAGATTAATCTCCTCTGACCCTTCCTCCAGAAGGACTTAGGGAGTCATCAGAGGTTGATAAAATTATGCCCTCTGCAACTGATTTTCTGAGAGCTTGGCAATTATTCCAGACTTTATTTTCTGGGTGAGTTCTCGATCTTTCGGGTCCGAGTATTCCTCTCCATGTTAATCCTTATGCCCAAGGATATTATTGTTATTACTATTAGTAGTAATTTAGGAGAGGATTTTCCTCCATGAACTCCTTTGGGTACCCACTAATTCCAGTCAGGCACCCTGAGATTGATTCCGGTTATGGTATAATAAGGCATTTATATTCAACTGGTGGACTCCCTGGACTTTTCCCTCCAGGATAACACCGCTAAAGAAGTGGAGGACGATGACTTCGTAGATCTGGTGGCTGCTGTCCTCTGAAGAAGTTAACAACTCTCTGAAGACACCTACAGGTAGGTTCTGGAAACCCCTCCTTCTCTTTCGGGGTTGACAGAAGCATTCAGAGAAAATACCAGCTCAGTACGTGTTCTGCTGTTTTATATGTACACTTTCAGATTAAAGAGAGTTAGTGCAAACAGCGGCCTGCTTCTCAGCCGTGTGCCACTGTCTGCTTTCTCTCCCGAGATACTCTAGCTAATCATATACCCTATTACATATTAAGAGTTTTTGATGTATCCTATCCTTGCCATAGTGCGACAGCTCTGCAGCACTATTCACAAGGAGGTTCGCTGAAATACCCAAGTGGCATATAGTAGCACTATGCTCTCATAGCCTTAAGTCATAATGCTACAGCTTCTACAATCTTGGCATAGGTCATTTCCCTTAGGCTTGCCTGTCTGAAAAGTTCCAGCCTTTTGGGTTATGCTTTGGTGCACATTTTGGTTTGTCTTTATGGTAAATTAAAGCTGACAGGCACGTATGGACAAGTTTAACTCTCCTGGTACTCAGTTAAAGATAAGCGTTCCTTCCCCAAAAGTCTCAGGATGGGGTGGCTTCGGGTAGGAATTATTCTCCCTTTAACCTCTTTTCCCTGTGCCAACACATTTGGAATTTTCCAAATGTGAAGTTTTCTAGGGGTTTAGGCAGGAATGCTCTTTCCATTCCTGGTAATCTTTTTTTCTTATGTTACTTTTCTTCTTGGTTCAGGTTTTTACCCCTTCATTGGTTGGTAAAAAAAAAAAGAAAGAAAAAAATGAAAGGCGATAAATGTATGCAGATGTAGACATATATATAGATATATATATATATATATATATATATATATACACAGTATATATATATATAAATACATATATATATTGTCCACTGGGGAACAGAGGTAGGAGGTTGTTCAGGAAAGAGGTTTGGTTTTATCTTCTGTTTTAACTGAAATATTTGAATAGTTTTGTATTTGAAATTAGTTCTGTGTGTTAAAAAGTACTACTTTGAGTTAGAACTGTTACTTGGGCTGTGATATTGTAACTATTGGGGCTTGTGTGCTGGGTGTGGGAACACTTGTTTGGCAGTAATAATTAGAGTGACATTTAAATGTGATGTTTGCCTGGTGGTGGTAGAGCCCTCCGACCCACCCTGTTTTGTAGGCTTTCTTAAATACTGAAAAGCCACTGGGGGTTGGGATTGAAGGGCTGTGCATTTCTGTATGTGACTGAAATTTGAAGCAACAGAAACTGGTGGGCCTGTGACATCATACGGTACCTGATGTTTGCATACACACACTGTTAGTGGGACTGGACACACACCGGACTGTATGTGTTTGTGAGACTTGGGAACTTTATTGGTGGGGTTGAAATTGGGTTTGTAAATAACTGCAGTCAGTATAGAGAGTATTCAAGGGGGAAGGAACTGAGAAAAGGGGTGTGTGCCATTATGAACAGAGAGGGACAAACAGGGTGGCCACATTCCACCATGGCAGGCATCTTCAGAAGGGTTGTAGGCTGCACAGGCTGTGGGATGGCAATAAGTCTCAATTGGGCCTGGAGAGAGGGAGGCTGCCCACTCTGTAGACAGCTATCTTGTATCAGGAGTGAAGTATATTGGTTAAGAAGTAAGCTGGGGGAGTTGGGCGGGGTGTCCAAGGATAAGGTGTGTGGATATGGGTGGCAGAAAGGTGGGGCTGAGGGGAGGCTGGGGCAATGCTCAGAGATTACAGGATGTTATGATACAACAAGCAGGAGGGTGGATATTAGGGACAGAGGACCCTTAGATAGGGATGTTGCTGCTAAGGGGAAAACGTACGGTGTAAACATTCCGAATATAAAGAGAATGGAGGGGGAAGAGTCAGGAGGGGCTGTTGTGGGGAAGCCTAAAAGAGCAGACTATGGGAAGGGAGTTCCTAAGGAGAACAGAGCAAGAGGGGAGGAAGAGGGGCAGTTTCGAGGGGCAATCGGGGGAAACTCAGGTTACTTGATGGAGGCTGGCATAGAGTGTTACAATAAATTTGAGCTACTAAGCAACCTAGAGGGGGAGGAAGGGGTTGGTGGAAACGAGGAAACTGATACAGAGGCCGGAGGGAGGGAGTTGGATAACCATAGGGCATCACAGACAGGCAATGGAAAGGATAGAAATAGTCCCAGAGGGAGAAGGGGAAACATAAATGTTAAGCAGATGGGGGAGATGCAACATATTGCAGACATGAGGAAGGAGAGCATGACTGGACAGAAACTGGGAGAAAAGGAGGCGGGGGAGGAACCCCCCTTCAGCAGGGGGGGTCTGTACCAAGGATGGGGCCCTAGGTAAAGGGGACCCACAGAGGGCCTCTGGAGGTAGGGGTACTATTACAAGGGGGAGGATGGCAGTGTGGGGAAGGGGAAACCATCAGGGCCAGGATAAATGGTTCGGATAAGAGAGGGTTAAAGGGGACACCTATTCGGGGGGGGTCTGAGTTAAGTGGGCAAAATAACAAGGGAGGCAGAAAGGGGAGGGTGACAAGGGGGTCTCTAATAAAGCAGGAAGACTCCCATGGAATTGAGATCACGAATAAAGGGGGATGGGGGGTTGGGAGCTCATAGTGGAGGTAACCATAAGGATGATGGCGGTGTTAAGGTTCTGTTATTGGGAAACTCGAAGGATTAGGGGTATCCAGTGGGAGGGACAAGGGGTTGGATACCATAGCCAGGTGAAGGTAGTGAGTATCTCTGGGTTGACAGTGCACAGAGCAAAGTTCATGGTGTATGAACTGGTTAGGGATTGTGGAGGTAAACCGGATTTCTTGGTGCATTTGGGAACTAACGATCTAGAGGGAAATAGCGTTTTGGAAATCCAAGCAAGGTTCCAAGAACTTGCCAGAGTCTGTCGGGATAATGGATGCAACATATCCTTTTCAGAGATATTGCCAGTACCAAAGGCCTCAGTGGAGAAAAAAATGAAGATCAGAGAGGTTAATGACTGTCTCAGGAAGTGGGGTGAAGAGAGTGGGTTGGGGGTGTTAGGTAACTGGAAAGAAGTTTGGGAGGATAAGGGACTGTATACCAAGGACAGGCTTCATCTTGCCCCATTAGGGAAGGAAGTCCTTAAACAGGGGGTGGCTGACTAATTCAAGAAAGGTGGGGTTTAAACTGTGAGGGGAGGGATAAGGGAGGGCTGACCAGAAGCCCTCTCCTCCAGATGAGGGAGTAGCCTCAAACCCAAGGGGAGGGGGAACAGACTGGGGAGGAGGTTTCACAGGAGCAGAGGGAGGATGAAGTATAAGGAACCTGGGTGGGGTTTGACAAAGGGATCTAGGGATAAGGGTGGGGTGATGTTAGTAAATGCCAGGAGCTTGGGAAACAAGTTGCCAGAGTTCCAGGCCATGCTGTTCGGGGTGGATTTGGCAGCAGTCACGGAAATGTGGGCCAACAAAAACCATGACTGGGACCTAAACATGCGGGGGTACACTATGCTTAGGAAGGATAGAAAGGAGGGTAGAGGGGGTGCAGTGGCTATGTTCATTAGTGATGACATAGAAATTGCTAGGGTAGAAGAGGCAGAGGGAAATGTGGAGGCCTTATGGGTCACCTTATGAACCCCAGCAGGAGGTAAGGTCAAGCTGGGTGTAGTATATAGGCCCCCCAGGATGGGTGATGTTCTGGAGGATGGTTTTCTGGACAACATCATTGCCCAGTGTGGACCAAAAGGGGAAGGAGTGGTGTTGATGGGGGACCTTAATATGCCAGGTACAAACTGGGGAACCATGTCCTCTAAGGTGGCCAAGGAGCAGAGGCTGCTGGACAGCTTCCAGGATATGTTCTTAACACAGCATGTGATGGAGCCCACAAGGGAGGGGCATGTCCTGGACGTGGTTCTGGCAGATGGGGATCAGGTAAGGGACCATGCTGTAGAGGATCCCCTGACTGGGAGCGACCACAATACTGTCTGGTTTCAAATAAGCATGGGGGAGGGGAGAGATCTAGGACACTGGCAGTGGACTTCAGGGGGCAGACTTTGTGAGCATGGGAAATATTCTCAAGGATCACTTGAAGGGGATTACATCAATGACAAATGTGGAAAAGAGATGGAAGGTCATAAACCGGGGACTTCATGAGGCAGTCAGGACCTGCGCTAAGGTGAAGCGTAAGGGAGGAAGGTCACATAAACCATGCTGGTGGTCCAGCGAGGTTCAGGTAGCGGTCAGAGAAAAGAAGGTGGCCTACAAAAAATATAAAACAACAAGAGGGGTTAGGGAAAAGGAAATTTACCATCTTGCATCTAGAAAAGTCACCCAGATGGTGAGGGGGGCAAAGTCCAGTAAAGAGCAGCGGCTGGCACAGGGGATACATGGAGGGGAAAAGGGGTTCTTCTGGTACATTGGGGAGTGGAGAAAAACTAAGGGCCATCTTGGCAGATTGAGATTAGAAGGAGGGTGGGTGGAAGAGGCGAGGGACCAGGCAGAGGTATTAAACGAGTACTTCGCCTCTGTGTTCACTAGGAAGGGGGATGGGATATCTACAAAGCAAGGCACGATGGGGATAGAAGCAGTAGTGAGTGGGATCAGAGGAGCAACAGAAATGGAGCAAGAGGGAGGGAGAGGTACCCAGGGGTGTCACATCAGGATAAGGATAAAAAGGCCAGTAAGGTGGAGGGGACGGATGATGCTATCTCCACCGAAAGGGTGTGGTTAGCCCTCAAGGCCCTAAAGAAAGATAAATCTCCTGGACCAGATGGCATTCATCCGAGAGTACTATGGGAATTGGCGGACACACTGGCTGCACTCTGGTGGAGCTTTCAACAGGTCTCTTTGAGACAGGAAGGGTACCTAGGATTGGGCGAGGCACATATGGTGCCAATCCACAAAGGGGGGTCGAGGGAAGTACCAGGTAACTATAGACCCATCAGTTTGACCTCGTGGTGGGAAAATTAATGGAGAGTATACTAAAGGAACGATTGGGGGTGTACTTGGAGGAGGTGGGAGGTCTGGATAGTCGGCAACATGGGTTTGTGCCAGGTAGATCATGTCAAACCAATCTTGTGGAGTTCTACGAATGGGTAACATTAGAACTGGACAGGGGAAAGCCTGTGGATGTATTATTCTTGGACTTCAGCAAGGCATTTGACTCTGTCCCCACAATGGTCTGGTGGAGAAACTGACGGGGTTGGGAGTAGGCCCTTTGATGGTCAGATGGATTGAAAACTGGCTAGTTGGATGCACCAGAGAGTAGTGGTCGGTGGGAGCTCTCGAACCCCAGAGAGGTCGTGGTAGTGGGTACCCCAGGGCTCGGGTCCTGGATCCGATCCTGTTTAATGCATACATATCGGACATCAGGGAGGGTATAGGGTGTGAAATGAGTCTCTTCGCTGATGACTCCAAGATGGGAGCGGTAGTTCAGGGGGAAGAGGGGAGGTTGGCCCTGCAAGGGGACCTGGATACCCTAGAAAGCTGGGCTCACACATGGAAATTAAATTTCAATATCACCAAGTGCAAGGTGTTACATCTTGGGCAGGGAAACCCTAAACACAGGTACACCCTGTGAGGGGAGGCTCTGAAGGCCTCGACAGGGGAAAAAGACCTAGGGGTCATGGTGGATGCATGTATGAATAACTCTGAGCAGTGCAGGAGAGTGGCTAGCAAGACAAACAGGATGTTGGGATGCATCGTAAGGGGGATCACCTCTAGGAGCAGGGAAGTGATTCTGCCGCTGTACAGTGGACTGGTTAGACCACACATTGAGTACTGTGTACAGTACTGGAGACCACACTTGAAGGGAACATACAGCTCCTGGAGAGGGTACAGAAGAGGGCAACTAAGTTGATACAAGGACTAGGGGATTTGACGTATGGGGACAGACTTGAGGAACTCTGCCTGTTTTCATTGGAGGAGAGGAGAGACAGGGGGGACATGATTGGGGTCTTTAAGTACCTCAAGGGAATAAATAGGGTAAACATGGAGGGGATCTTTAGACTAAAGCAGGGAGGTATCACCAGAGGTCATGGTTTGAAGTTGGAAGGTGGAAGGGTGAGGGGGGAAAAGAGGAGGAGGTTTTTCACTGAGAGGGTGGTGGACCCTTGGAATGTGCTGCCTGGCGAGCTGGTTCAGAGATCCACAGTGGAGGGCTTCAGGAGAGGGTGGGACAGACACAGAATGCAGATGTACCAGATGATGGCCTGGTCCAGGGGGGTGGGGATGGATGATAGGGGTTTCTGGAACACAAGGGGGGGAGGGCCTCGGGACCCAACTAGGGATCTGAGGTTTGAGCAGACTCGATAGACCGTAAGACCTAATCTGCTGGCAATTAGTATGTTAGTATATATATGTACATGATAAGTAAATAAATAAAGTTTACCTCCAATTGTTGCATTCTCTGTTTTTCTCCAGTAGCATGTCAGCAGTGGGAACTAGAGCACTAGAACCTTGTGAGGGTCAAAGTTGTGAAAGGGTTCCCTTCTCCTTGGGAGTTGGACCTTTTTTTTGGTCTAGTACCTGAATTTTAAAGGAAAATAGGTAACAGCAAATCTTTATCAACTTTCACAACCTGGGGTCAGGATGCTTCCTTGACTCAGGTCTTTCTTTTACAAAACAGAGGGGATTTTCTTGTCTCCCTCGATACATTCTATGTTCTCAGTTCTTTAGCACAGGGTTTTTCTCAGGTGGCTACCAGTTTTCTTCCACGCCATTTAGACTGCCTCCAGAGTGTTCTCAGATATGGAGTAAAAATCAGGTTGTTCTCCAGCTATCTGGATAGGTTGGCGGTTCTCTCCTGAAGAGAGGGAATCTCTGGTTTCCCTTCTCAGAGGCTTAGCTGTCCTTAGCCAATTCTTCTTGACTTTGGTTTTCAAGCCCTAAGTCTGACATGTTACTTCCTACAGTCTTGGGATTTTTTGTACCCACTAGAAAAAAGTTCCTAACCATCTAAATCTCGGCAACTCTTAGGGGGCAATGCTCATCTCTTGTCAGGGGAAGTTCGTTCCCTGTATATGGTGCATAATTTTGTCACTGGAGTCCCAGAGGCTAGACCTCTAGGTCAGATTCCAAATAAGAGAATTTTTTGTGAAGCCTGAACCCTGTTACAAACTGGACTGGTGTAAGGAAACTGGGAACTTCACACCTCCCCCATCAAATCTTTGGCTCAAAGGCTTCCTTCCGGTGGGCACTTCCCTTCGGGGGGTTCCACCATTGGGTCTTGGTTTCTGAGAGAGTCCTTCTTTCGTCAGTCTCTGGAATCTCAGGGCATCTCTATCAGGCCTGCATTTTTTTCAGTCCAGCGGTCATTTAATACAGAGAGGACTGGAGGATATTCCTGCCCTGTATCACACCAACGAGCATTTGGGACACAAGGCTTTCAATCTCTTTGCAATATCTTCGAGTTTTGATCTCTAGCTGGCTTCTTTGTTCAAGTTCAAGTTCAAGTTCAAGTTTATTGCAGGAAAACTCCATTGAGCAAGCTCATTCACAAGGAGGTCCTGTGACATAAACACTTAAAGTACAAACACAGATAGGTAATAACAGTATATACATGAAATACACGTTACATGATACAGGCTGGATATACATACAAGGGTACCACATAGGGTGACCGCAGGTGGTAAACATTGATATGAGACAGGGAAGCGACTTATAGGTCGCATACTGATAAATGAAACATGATGACTGGTGTGATTTGATTTAATCAAATCAAATCAAATCAAATATACAGTATTTTGGCAGCTAGAACAAACAACAGTCTACAACTGACACCTTTGTAGGTGTCTTAGTCACATCCATCTGTCGGTCAAGGACAACACTTTGGTATAGTCAGGGCCACTGCAAGTGGGCCCTTTGGCAGATCCTCTAAGCCACATTAGTCAGAGCCACTGCAAGTGAGCCCTCAGCACACAAGTCCTAGCCACATCATTCAGGGAGTAAGGTCAGGTCCAGATCTGAATTTTCGCCTCCAGCCCAAACCACCAGTTTTCTCCTTTTTTTCTTGTTGCAGGCCCCAGCTAGGGGTTTCTTCCAACTGACTTTCTTATCTCAAGACTGGTTAGAGAAGTTTTTTCTCTCTTCCATGTATCCCTTGTTTCCTAAGTATCTCTCTAGTTAAGGAATCTGCCACCATGATCCCAGTGGCCCTGGACAACCTTGGTACTTTCTGATAAAAAATGTTTCGGTTAAACAGCCTTCTGGCTACTTTTCGTTTCCACAAGCTACTTCCTTTCTTGCACAGGAGTAGCATTTCTCAGCTCACAGTCTTTTCTCCTCAAGGCCTGGTTCTTGAGAGGCTAGATCTCCTAGAGTTCCCTGTATCCAAACAAGGCCTGGAACTTCTATGAAAAAAAAAGTACAACGAAAACTTGTTTCCTACTGGAAGCGTTTTTCCCCCTTGGTACAAGGACAAGAGCCTAGAGTTTTTCAATCTTCTTTCCTCTCATGACTGGATTATTTAGTTCATATCCAGGCATTACTGTCTTGTACACGGAAGTAGTTTGGTCTTTGTGGCTTGTTTCCTGTAAAAATATAAAGGTTTTTATTTTCTTACTTACAGTAGGCCTCTTTTTTTGGGAGTACACCTAGCGGTTACTTGGATTCTTTTTCTGTCAGGCAAGAGAAATTTGTAATTTCTCAGACCATTTCAAAGAATTCCACAAGCGGCCGTTTCACTTCTAAACTATTCTATGGACCGGAGTTTTTTCCCATGGAACACAAACCTCTGTATACTCAAGTTCATGGGGCACCCTTTTGAACCTGTGGCAATTCTGTCCTGAAGCGAGTAACATCGAAGACAACCTTTCTGCTTGTCTTTTCCTCTGTCAGACGTGTTTCAGAGTTTCAGATTTTCCTTTTAGGCCTTATCCTCTCAGTGCCTTTAAGAACAAGTTAGTCCTCTGGACGGATACGAAATCTTTTTCTTAAGTGTCTACCATTTCCACCTTCATCAGCCCATTTTCTCTGCCTGTACTGCTCTCAGGCAAGTCCTGTCTAGGCTATCTCAAGCTGCTCAGATGGGGCATGAATTAGTCCTGTCGGTCTATGTCAGCAGTCCTTGCAGTTCAGGTACTGTCATCATCATCCCTTCCTTTCCTGCATTTTCACAGAAAAGGAGAAACCAGTGACCAAGAGTATTTTCCCACGAGACAAACATTTATCAAAGCCAAAATTCAAGATGGTGACTCTGACTACTATCCTACCAATCCTAAGGCAGGGAGACTGGCTAGCATCCCTAGACCTAAAGGATGCTTACTTTCACATCCCTATAAGGTGGTCACACAGAAAGTACCTCAGGTTTAGAATGGCATCAGGCCATTATCAATTCAGGGCAATGCCCTTCGGACTAACCTCTGCTCCAAGGGTGTTCACAAAATACCTAGCTGTGGTCATGGCACACCTAAGGAGACAAGGGATAACAGTGTTCCTATACCTGAATGGCTGGCTGCTAGTAGGTCAGTCATATCAGCAAGTGAAAGAGGCATTGGCACTCACACAGGATACCCTGCATTCACTGGGGTTTCTGCTGATCCTAAAAAAAGTACGTGCTGGAACCAGTTCAGCTACTCAAATTCATAAGAGCAGAGCTGGACACACAAAAGGAAAGGACTTTCCTCCCTCAAGACAGTGGGCAACCTGATACAGGTAGCCATCTCCTTCAAACTACACGTCCCAAGGCCGACAAGGCATTTTCTGCAACTGCTAGGCCACATGGTAGTGTCCACAGCAACTGTGTCAGGAGCCAGGTTCCGAATGAGGGACATTCAGTTACACTGGAGAGTTCACTGGCTTCAAAAAAGGGATTCTCTGTCAAAGGTAGTGCCCATCACAGTAACATTTCTCCAAGCTCTACGGTGGTGCCAAGACAAGGCCAACCTTAGGCAAGGAGTGCCATGCTTGCAGCAAGCCCCCTTGCTGGCACTAACCACAGATGCATCCTTCCTGGGTTGGGGGACACATCTGGGGGATCACACAATACATGGCACATGGACAAAGCAGGAATCACTCCTGCACATCAACTTGTTAGAGCTCAGAGCAGTACTCATGGGTAATAGTAAACAGAGCCCACAGTGAAGAAAGGGGGGGTTACTAGTGGGGTACCGCAGGGTTCAGTACTGGGTCCAGTCCTTTTTAATGTCTTATAAGTGACATTGCAGAGGGATTGGAAGTATGTCTCTTTGCGGACAACACAAAGATCTGCAACAGGGTTGATACACAAGTTGGGGTGGAAAGGGTGAGAAGGGACTCGGCAAGGTTGGAGTAATGGTCAAATGTATGACAGCTTAGATTCAATGCAAAGAAGTGCAAAGTCATACACCTGGGAAACAAAAACCCAGGAGAAGAGTACACAATTGGGGGTGAGATACTGACAACAAAAATGGAAAGGGACCTGGAGGTAGTTATATCAGGTGGCCTAAAGGTGGGCAAGCAATGTGAGAAGGCAGTAAGGAGTGCTAGTGGGATACTGGGATGCATAGGTAGAGGCATCACCAGTAGAAAACAAGAAGTTGTTATTCCTCTGTACAGACAGTTGGTGAGACCCCATCTGGAGTACTGTGTGCAGTTCTGGAGACCCCGTCTCCGCAAAGTCATAGACAGGGTGGAGGCTGTCCAGAGGAGAGCAACCAAACTAGTGCAGGATCTGCACCAGAAGACAAATGAAGAGAGACTAAAGGAGCGTAATATGTATACCTTCGAGGAAAGGAGGAGGGGGGGACATGATAATAACTTTCAAGTACCTCAAGGGAATCAACAAAGTCCAAGAGGGTAGCATCTTTCAGAAAAAGAGATGTGCAAGAACAAGGGGGCACAATTTGAAGATAGAGGGGGGACGACTCAGAGGTAATGTGAGGAAGTATTTTTTCATGGAAAGGGTTGTGGATGCATGGAACAGCCTCCCTGAGGAGGTCATGGAGTCAAAAACAGTGAGGGAATTCAAGAATGCATGGGACAGACATAAGGCAATTCTATTGGGGGGTAGGAGGAAGTAGGCTGTTGTTTAACTAGGATCTGCAGCTTATCCATTAGGTAGGGAAATGGTAAGACTAGGTGGGCCAAGAGGTCCTTATGTGCCATCAAATTCTATGTTTCTATTTAACCAATCATTCGCGAGTCTAGTAAAGGGCAAGGTGGTTCGGGTCAGAACAGACAATACAACCACCACGTGTTACATAAACAAACAAGGGGGCACAAGGTCAACTCCACTGTGCATGGAGGCAATGAAAATCTGGACCTTGGCATACTCCCTGGAGGTTTCCCCATCAGCTGTCCATCTCCCAGGAAAGGACAATGTTCTGGCAGATACTTTCAGTAGAATCAACCAGGACCACCATGAGTGGTCACTGAACAAGCAGGTCCTGGAGGCCGTCTTCAGGAAATGTGGCACTCCTGAAGTGGACTTATTTGCAGCTCCAGGCAATCATCAACTACTGTACCACAGTTCTGCTGCAGACCCCCTATCAAGGGCACAATCCCTCTGGATGCACGTCTGCTGGATTGGACAGGGAGGTTTCTGTATGCATTCCCTCCCTTCCCCTTGCTGCTAAGGGTGCTGAACAAACTCACTGCCCAGCCAACAACAATGATTCTCATTGCTCCAGACTGTGCCTGGCAGCCCTGGTACTCCATGATTCTATCAATGTCAGTAACCAAACCAGTCAGCCTCCCCAGGAGGCACAACCTACTGTCATCCTCTCAGGGCAGCATCATGTATCCCAACCTGCAATCCATTAGGCTCAAAACCTAGCTCTTAAAGACTTAGAATATGCAGCTCTGCATTTGTCAGAAGGGGTTATGGAAATACTTAGGATATCCAGAAAGCCATCCACTAGGAAAACCTATCCTTCCAAATGGAAGAGATTTTCCATCTTGTGCCAAGGCAGGGATGTGGACCACATCCAGGCCAGTTTGCCAATAGCCCTGGATTACCTAACCCATCTCCATTCTACGGGCTTAAGGGCCTCTACACCAAAAGTGCACATGGCAGCCATCTCAGCTTATTTATCTGCAGGTAAGAGGTTTTCCCTTGCCTCAAACCCAGTGTTTAAAAAGTTTTTTAAGGGATTGCTGCATTTGCATCCTCCACATAGGGAACCAACTCCTGTGTGGGACCTGAACATTTGCATTGCCCAGCTCATGCAGCCCCCCTTCAAATCCATGTCTTCAGCAGACCTCCAGTATGTGACTTGTAAAACAGTATTCCTGGTGGCCATGACTTCTGCTAGAAGGATTAGTGAGCTTCAGGCCTTGTCTACAGAGCCTGGGTGCATTGCTGTCCATAGAGACAAAGTCGTCCTGAGGACTAATAGAAAATTCTTGCCCAAGGTGGTATCAGAGTGTCATCTTAACCAGTCCATTACACTACCTGTCTTTTTACTGATCATTCCACATCAGGTGAACGCAGGCTACACAGCCTGAATGTAAAAAGGGCAATCAGCTACTAACTAGACCACACAAAAAGTCATAGGCAGGATCAAACTCAGCTCTTCCTCACCTATGCAGAGGTGGGAAAAGGGAAGCCAGCTACTAAAAGATCCATAGCTAGATGGACTGTGAGTTGCATTCAGTTCTGATACAACAAAGTGGGTAAGCAGCCACCTATAGGCCTCAAGGCCCATTCGACCAGGGGTTCAGAGGCTTCTTTAGCAGCTGCTAGGGATATTCCCCTGGTGGATATCTGTAAGGCAGCTGCCTGGAAGGCAGTCCACACATTTACCAAGCATTATTGTTTGGATGTCCAGGCCAGAGGGGATGCCAGGTTTGGCACAGCAGTATTACAGAGTCTGTTACCTAAGTGGGTTCGATGCCCACCTTCAAAGGTACTGCTTAGGTAGTCTGCATAAGTCAGAATACAGTAAGATTTCCTGGGGTTTGAAGAAAAAAATACTTACCATAGTAATCTTGTTTCTTCAAAGTGAATCTTACTGTATTCTGAGTTTCCCTTGGTCCTCCCCTACTAAGAACCTGTGGTCACTGAACTCCAGCTGTACTAAGGATGTTGCAAACCTGTGGGTATGGTTTTCTCTTGGGCATCTGTGACTTGAGAATTGGACGTGCCAATTTGAACCATTTGGGGGAAAATGATAATTCATAATGGGGGGGGACTAGTTGTTAGTAGTAGTAGTAGCATAGTTAGATAGTTCTTTGTGCATGCTTCATAAGAATCTGATGGTTTAGAACTGTTTACCAGGGACAGTGGTTTGAAAACCGAGCTCAAGCCTAGCATTCCATCATTTGCATAGGTTCCATTAACTATTTCGGCTCTGGGGCAGTCCTATGGTGAGACCATACTGCATAAGTCAGAATACAGTAAGATTCCCTTGGAAGAAACAAAATTACTATGGTAAGTAATTTTTTCTTCTCCAGGATGCATATAGACTGGATAGTTACCAACCGCCCTGAAAGAATCATGGGCACTACAGTCCTCCCTGACACGATTAGCAGCCATTTCCTGGTCCTTTGCCTCTGGTCGAACAAAGCTCCTAAACTACCTGGAAAAATGGTAACACATCTTGTCCAAAAGTATGAGCAGCTCAAACATCTCAAGGTCTCTCTGTTACAAACAGACTGGACCCCTATCAATGCTGCTCAAAATGTAGACCAAGCCCTAGAATATTTCATTGCTAAATTCAACGCAATCTGTAATAACTATGCCCCTGTAAAAAGTGGAAGGTGAAGGGCTTAGTCAATCCTTGGATTACCCCAACCCTCCTAAATCTCATGGCCAACAGAGATAACCTCTGGTATCGTTCTCAGGCCACTGGCAAGCAAACTGACCTGCAGCAATACAGAGCTGCTAGGAATGCCTGTACCAGGAAGGTCCGCCTAAGTGAAAATCAACTACTTCAAAGAGGAGCTTACAATTTTCTGGGGGGGGGGGAGGTAGCAGGCAATTCTGCAGTAACATCAAAGACATCATGGTCAAGTCTAATAAGTCATCCCTCTCCATTTTGGAGATAAATGGTGTAGTCACCCAGGACCCCAAGCTCATTGCAGACACTTTCAACTTTGCCTTCTCTGACCTGAGTGGTATACTTCCCCGACTTCCTCAAAGTACCAGAGAATTCAACTGACACCGGGAGTTGTGACACCCCTCTAGGTTATCCCCCTTTACACTTTAAGACAGTCTCCAGGACAGAGGATAAAAAGTACCTGCTAAAGGTGCTCGGAAAGTCTAGGTTTAGTAGTGACTCACTAGACCGCAAGCTCGTTAGTCAAACCACTGAATTCCTAACACCTCTCACAAAGCTATTAAATAAATCACGATGCCTCAGCCAGTTTCCACAGCGGTGGGAAGCAGCTGAGGTTACGCCTATACATAAAAGTGGTGACTGTGCCCAGCACACTAATTACCTCCCAATCTTAATCCTTCCCCCCACAAAGGCGCTTGAACGTATTCAAACAACATGAAGTCTTGCTGTATTCTGACAATTGTAGTTAGCCCCAGCACTTGAACTGCCCCGGAGAGTATAGGGTTAAATTTCTATGCAGGGCATAGAATGTTGAGCTCGAGCTCGGTTAAAGACTCTGTCTGCAGTACTTTGAATCCAAACCGTCAGATTCTTTACTCTGCTTCACTGAACAGTCGCTCCGGAGATTTCTCCTGTTGCTTGGTTCAAAGACTCAGTTAAAGTGTCGGTTAAAGTCTCGGTTTTCCGTATTATTTTACTGCGATTCGGTTCACTCTGTCTGCAGTACAGTAAGTACTTAGATAGTGTTTTTAGATTGTGGAAATTGTAAAAGTCCCAATCGGTTCGGCTGAACTGATCCATTAGGTCTTTTGATTTAGTTATTTTAGAGTGTGGTTACCGGTTCTTATTGGTTTTAAAAAAAATGTGTTTTTAGCATTTTTTTCAAACACCCGTGACACGGTTAGAAACCGATAAGAGAGTCTTGCCTGGCTGTTGCCGAAAAACGGGTAAGTTTGGATAGGTTGGCCGTGTCTGAGAAACCCAAGAAAAAAAACGGGCCCACTGGGTTTCAACACTGCAGTGAGTGTGGAGAGGTCTTTGCTAAGGTCGATCCCCACACCACCTGTGTTTACTCTCTGGGGTTTGACCACCTTGATTCAGACTGCCAAATATGTAAGAATTTTCCCAAGTCTACCCTGGATAAGAGATTAGGTAGGCTTAGGGAGAAGGAGGCCGAGAAATCTGCTAACCCGGAAGGCCAGCCCGGTTCAGTTACCACTGAACCGGAAGGAGTGCCCTCTGACCAGGGCAACATTTCTTCGGGCAAGAGGAGAGCTGATCCTGAGGGGTCAGTTCCTGCAAAAAGTAAAAGAAAGCAAAAATCTGCCGGTTCGGATCCAGATCTCCATGTTCCGACCGCGGAAAAAATTGCCCGAGCAATTCGGATTGTGGAATCGCTTCATCCGGTTCCGACTGATCCGATCCCGGTTCGTAGGGGTTCAGTTCGGTCGGCTCCTCCGGTTCAGGATTTTGCCCCTGAAGATTTTCATGAACCGGATTTTGAGGAGGGGGACTATGAACAATGTGAGGATTATGATGATGAGTGCTTAGAAAGTCTGGATGTGCCTATAGAACCGGACATCTCCCCAGACAGACCTTCTGGTGTTTCCCCTCCTAGGCTCTCTGAGTCCCCTCCCCACTTTCTGTTTTACAGGAAAGTGGCAGAAACCCTCCAGCTTCCTATAGAGGAGGCTGTGCAGGACCAAGAAGAGCCTGACTTCATTGAAATGATGGATATCCCAGCATCTAAGAGACTGTCTATTCCCCTCCATAAGTCTTTTGGGAAGCAGACTCAAAACATTCTAAAGTCTTCTAACTCTATACCTCCTGTGGACGGAAGGATGGACAAGAGGTAAACTCTGTCAGGCTCGGATACAGAGTTTCTTTACCAGCATTGCAGCCATGTTGGGGTAGTGCAGGCTGCAGCCTGTGACAGGGCAGGCATTCCCTTGGCTTACCCCCCAGATAAAGACTCCAGAAAGTTGGATGCCATGGCAAAGAAACAGTACATGGCATCCTCTTTGGGACTCAGGCAGGCTAATTATATGGCCTATACAGCCAGGTACAAGAAGTCCAGATGGGACACTGTACTGGCACTGGCTAAGCAGGCTTCCCCCCCAGCTGGCCAAGGAGCTGGAGTGTGTGGCTGCTGATGGGATTGAAGCATCCAAGGTTCAGTTTCATGCTGCTGTGGACTCCAATGATGTGTCATCAAGAGTCATGGCTACATCTGTGGCTCTTCGGAGAATGGCTTGGCTCAGATGTACTAGCCTTTCACAGGACACCCAGGCTAAGTCCATGGATTTCCCTGTGGTGGGTAATTCTTTGTTTGGGGAGCAGACAGAGAATTACATGAAGAAAATGGACGAATACAAGACCACTTAAAGGAGTGCACAGGCAAGGAAAGGCAGGCAGCTCCTCAAAGGCAGCGAGCCAGGGGCAGGGGCAGGCCTTTTCACAGGACTTTCTACCAAGCGCAGGCCTCTTCTCCCTTTTCCCAGAGGGGTTTCTTTAGAGGGAGACGCAGAAGGGGGATGAGCAGGGCTGCATCCACCCCTCAGCCTAAGGCTTCTGCCAAGCAGACACCCTGAGGTGTCAGCCTGGGTCAACTCCCCCATACCAGTAGGAGGCAGGCTGGCTTACTTGGTCCAGGACTGGAATTCTTTTACTTCAGACAAATGGGTCCTGGAAGTGGTAAGCCAGGAACTGGTCCTCAGCTTCAAGAGATTTCCAAAGCTGAGGCCCAGATCTTTTCCACCTGCAAGCACCTCCGAATCCCTCGCCTTGCAAGCAGAGGTTTCATCTCTGTTGGCTCTAAGGGCCATAGAGAGGGTGCCTTACCTACACAGGGGTAAAGGTCTGTACTCCAGGTACTTCCTTACCACAAAAAAGACAGGGGAGTGGTGACCCATCCTGGATTTAAGATATCTGAACAAGCATCTGTTAAAACCAAAGTTCGAAATGGTGACTCTGGGAAGAATTCTTCCCTCTTTAAGGCCAGGGGACTGGCTAGCCTCTCTGGACCTCAAGGATACCTATTTTCACATTCCCATCAGGTGCTCCCACAGAAAGTACCTCAGGTTCAAATTGCCTTCAGGCCATTATCAGTTCAGAGCAATGCCCTTTGGCCTAACATCAGTTCCAAGGGTGTTCACAAAGTGCCTGGCAGTAGTGGTGGCCTTTTTAAGAAGGAAGAAGATTTCAGTGTTTCTATATCTGGACTACTGGCTCATTGTGCGACAGTCCCCAGACCAAGTCAAGTCAGACGTCCAAGTGACCCAGCAAGTGCTCACTTCCTTGGGGTTTCTTCTCAACCTTTCCAAGTCAGTTCTCGAACCTGTACAGCTTCTCACTTTAATAGGAGCAGAGCTGGATACAGTCAAGGCAAGAGCTTTTCTTCCCATGCAGAGGGTTACAGCCATATCAGAGCTGGCCTCCTCGTTCCACCTTCTGGTTTCTCGACCAGCAAGGCATTTCCTTCAGCTCCTGGGTCACATGGCAGCTTCTACAGCAGTGGTCCAAGGAGCCAGGTTTCAAATAAGGGACATTCAGTTCTACCTAAGGTCCTTTTGGTCACAAAAGAAGGATCCTCTTACCAAACTAGTTCCAGTGACTCAGACTCTGATCCAGGCACTTCAATGGTGGCAGGATCAGGACAATCTCAGGCAAGGGGTTCCTTTCGTCAATCAGCTCCACTCTGTGGTCCTTACCACAGATGCTTCTCTGATGGGGTGGGGAGCCTCTGTTGTTCAAAGTTCTGGTCAAAATGAGGTCACAATCCTGCAAACTAATTCTGATTGCTCCAGACTGGGCCAGGCAGCCATGGTACATAGATACATAGACAGTGTCGGCAGATAAGGGCCTATGGTATCCCCTGCTGCTGTCCCTAGCAGTCCATCTTCCCCTTCCCAGGAAGTGCAATCTGTTAACCTCATCTCAGGGGAGGATTTTGTACCCCTATCTTTGGTCCCTCAATCTCAAGGCATGGCTCTTGAAGAGTTACAATATGCAGATTTGCATCTGTCCCAAGGGGTTCTGGATATTCTCAAAGCCTCTCGAAAGCCTGCCACCAGAAAAACTTACAACTCCAAATGGAAAAGATTCAGCATTTGGTGTTCCAAGAGGCATATATCCCCAGACACTGCTGAATTGTCTACAGTTCTGGATTATATGGTTCATCTTAATGGTCTAGGCCTCAGACCAGCTACTCTCAAGGTACATTTGTTAGCTGTTTCTGTTTTTCTGTCAGTGGGAAAGCCTTCCTCTCTGTCATCTCATCCTGTATTCTGTAAATTTTTCAAAGGATTGCTTCAAACCAATCCTCCTTATAGGGATCCTGCTCCTGCCTGGGATTTGAATGTTTGCATTGGTCAGCTTATACAACCCCCTTTTGAGCCTATGTCCTCAGCAGAGCTCAAGTACTTGACTTGGAAAACTGTGTTTTTGGTTGCTGTTACCTCTGCCAGATATATCAGTGAATTGCAAACTCTGTCAGTTGAACCGGACTTCATCTCATTCCATAGGGACAAGGTGGTCCTTAGAACCAACAGGAGGTTCCTACCCAAAATGGTTTCTGATTTCCACTTAAACCAATTCATGTCTCTTCCTGTGTTCTTCACTGATTATGCTTCCTCAGGAGAGCGAAGGTTACACAGTTTAGATGTTAAAAGAGCCCTTAGTTACTACATAGAATGTACAACGGGTCACAGGTTTGACTCCCTCCAGTTGTTCCTCACTTATGGGGAAGTAGGTAAGGGCAAACCTGCCATCAAGAGAACTATTGCCAGGTGAATTGTGTCCTGTATCCAATTATGTTACGAGAAACTGGGAAAAATTCCTCCCTCAGGCCTGAGGGCTCATTCCACTAGAGGTACAGCTGCATCTCTGGCTGCGGCCAGGGATATTCCTTTGTTAGAAATTTGCCAAGCAGCCACCTGGAAAACAGTTCATACCTTCACCAAGCATTACTCCCTGGATATCCAGTCTTGGAGTGATGCTAGATTTGGCACAGCAGTGCGTCACAGCCTATACCCAAAGTAGGTTATGTCCCCCCTCCTTGGAGGTACTGCTTGGTAGTCTGCAATTGTCAGAATACAGCAAGACTTCATGTTGTTTGAAGAAAAAATTACTCACCTTAGTTATTGTGTTTCTTCTAATGGAGTCTTGCTGTATTCTGACCTCCTTCCCTGTCTCTCCTCTCAGAACCTGTTTTTGGGAAGTGGGTGAGCAGGTGCAGTGTTGCACCCCAGGGGTGTCTTTAGCACACTTCCTGTTGGGTGCTTTAGTTTGCTTATTAAGAATTGGTTATGCTTTATTACCTGGTTTTTGTTTGGTTTTTGGGTTTCCTGACTTGAGTCTTCCTTTGGGAACCTAGACTGTTAGTTGCCAGTTGGCTAGTAGAAATTTTACAGTTTCCACATTCTGACAGGTTAGTGAGTTTTTAGCTCGTAAGAATCTGACGGTTTGGATTCAAAGTACTGCAGACAGAGTCTTCAACCGGGCTTAAGCTCAACGTTCTATGCCCTGCATAGAAATGTAACCCTATACTCTCCGGGGCAGTTCAAGTGCTGGGGCTAACTGCAATTGTCAGAATACAGCAAGACTCCATTAGAAGAAACACAATTACTAAGGTGAGTAATTTTTTCTTGTGGCAGATCAACTAAACGAGTACCTAGAGAAGTACCAAATCCAGTGCTCACAGCAGCATGGATTCCGGAAGGTGCATAGCACCACCACTGCCTTACTTGAGTACACCTCCTTTATACAAAATGCCCTTGACTGAGGGCAGCTTGTGGGGCTGATTTATATCGACCTCACAAAAGCTTTCGACTTGGTCAACCACATCCCCCTCTTAAATGCCCTCTGTGAGACTGGCCTATCAAATGACCCAGTTGGGTGGCTTTGTAGTTACCTTAGAAATAGGTCCCAACGAGTTAAAATAAGTGGCATCTTATCTGATAGCAGGCAAGTGTTATATGGTGTCCCCCAAGGCTCAGTCTTGGGCTCATTACTCTTTAGCCTCTTTCTCAATAACCTCCCCAAGGCATGCTCCAATAATATGCTGCTGTATGCAGATTATGCCATCATTTATACCAGTCTGCCTGACCCATTCCCTCTTGAAACACAGCTCCAGGCTAGTTTCTCTGACATTGAGGCCTGTTTAAAAACCATAAACTGCTAATGAATTGCAAGAAGACCAAGGCCATGCTCTTCTCTAGCACACACAACAGGTACAAATCACAGAAACTAACCATACTGAACAATGAAGGCTCACCACTTGAACAAGTCCCAAATTTCAAGTACCTTGGGATCACACTGGATGCCTCCTTCTCCTATGGTATGCATGCTGAGCTTGTTGCAAGGGCAGTTAATACCAGGATAGAAACATAGAAACATAGAATTTGATGGCAGATAAGGACCGCTTGGCCCACCCAGTCTGCCCATTTCCCTGCCTACTGGATAAGCTGCAGATCCTAGTTAACCAGCAGCCTACTTCTTCCTACCCCCACCCCCTAGAATTGCCTTATGACTGTCCCATGCATGCTTGAATTCCACCACTGTTTTTGACTCCACGACCTCCTCCGGAAGGCCATTCCATGCATCCACACCTCTCTCTGTGAAAAAATACTTCCTTAAATTACCTCTGAGCCGCCCCTATCTTCAAATTGTGCCCTCTTGTTCTTGCACACCTCTTTTTTTGAAAGATGCTACCCTCTTGGACTTTGTTGATTCCCTTGAGGTACTTGAAAGTTTCTATCATGTCCCCTCTCCTTCTTTCCTCGAGGCTATACATATTAAGCTCCTTAAGTCTCTCTTCATTTGTCTTCTGGTGCAGACCCTGCACCATTTTAGTTGCCCTCCTCTGGACAGCTTCCATCCTGTCTATGTCTTTGCAAAGACTGGGTCTCCAGAACTGCATGCAGTACTCCAGATGGGGTCTCACCAGCTGTCTGTACAGAGGGATAATAACTTCCTGTTTTCTACTGGTGATGCCTCTCCCTATGCATCCCAGTATCCCCCAGCCCTCCTTGCTGCCCTCTCACATTGCTTGCCCACCTTTAGGTCATCTGATATGACTACCCCCAGGTCCCTTTCCATTTTTGTTGTTGTTAGTATCTCACCCCCCATTGTGTACTCTTCTCCGGGTTTTTGTTTCCCAGGTGCATTACCTTGCACTTCTTAGCATTGAATCTAAGCTGCCATACATTTGACCATTCCTCTAACCTTGCCAAGTCCCTTTTCATCCTTTCCACCCCACCTTGTGCATCAACTCTGTTGCAGATCTTGTGTCATCTGCAAAGAGACATACTTTTCTTCCAGTCCCTCTGCAATGTCGCTTATAAAGACATTGAAGAGGACCGTCCTAATACTGAACTCCTGGGTACCCCACTAGTAACCCCCTTCTTCAGAGTGGACTCCATTTACTATTACCTCTGTGTCCTATTCTCCAGCCAATTTTTACCCAGGCTGTCATCTTGGGACCCACTCCCAGGCTAGCTAACTTGTATATTAATCTTTTGTGTGGGACTGTGTCAAATGCCTTGCTAAAGTCTAGGTAGGCCATGTCCACAGCCCCTCCCTGATCTACTACTTTGGTCACCCAGTCAAAAGAAATCTATCAGATTTGTCTGGCATGACCTTCCTGCTGTGAATCCATGCTGCCTTGGGTCCTGTGCCCCTCTGGCCTCTAGATACTCGACAATTCTTTCCTTCAGAAGTGATTCCATCATTTTCCCTACCACTGAGGTTAAACTAACAGGTCTGTAGTTTCCTGCTTCTGCCTTACTCCCACTTTTTGTGAAGGGGAATCACATCTGCCCTCCTCCAGTCCTCGGGTACCACCCCATCCTCCCATGATTTGTTAAACAGGGTAGTCAGTGGTGTCACTAATTCTACCCTAAGTTCTTTTAGAATTCTGCGATGAATCCCATCAGGCCCCATTGCTTTGTCCACCTTCAGTTTTAAGAGTTCTTTCAGAACCCTTTCTTCTGTAAATGGGCTGGTATCAACTTCTGTATCCAGAGTGTTTCTACTATTTGTTTTAGGTACCTCCCCCTCTTCCTTTGTAAACACTGAGCAAAAATATTTGTTTAGTATCTCTGCCTTTTCACAGTCACCCCTCTGCCCACCTCCCCCTTTATTAAGCCTTCGCTATCCTCCCTTGGTCTTCTTCCTTCACCCTGATGTACCTATAAAAGGTTTTATCCCCCTTCTTAACTGAGTTGGCTATCTTTTCCTCGGTTTGGGCCTTTGCTGTTCTGACTGCCTTCCCAGCTTCATTTTGCTTTAACTGATGCAGTTCTCTGTCCTGCTCCTTCTGTGATTCCTTGTACTTCCTTGCATGTGACATCTACAAATATAGGTATGACACATACTGAAACAATTTACATACACCAAAATGGATATGACACAAACTGAAATGTCATGACACATGGTGAAATGGATATGACCTATACTGAAATGGATATGACACATAATAGAATGTGTATAACATACTGAAATAATTATGACACTTGCCAAAATATGACATATGCCCAAATACAATGCCAAAATTCCTGCAGCAGCTGGTCAGGGAGCCCAGTAGTGCGGCGGTAACATACTTGATGTGGTCCTCACAAATGGGGATAGTGTTGAGTGGGGGTGAGGGTCAGCTTAGGAGAAAGTGACTATAACACAGTGGGCTTCAGGGTTAGAGAAGGGTATGAAGCGAGTCAAACCATCACGAAGATCATGGACTTCAGGCAAGCAGATTTTCCCAAGATGAGGGAGGTATTCCGGATTGAAATGAAGGGGATGGAGGATATGGTGGGTGAGGAACTATGCAATAAGATCAAGGGGGGCTTCTTAAAGCCACGGAGAGCTGTATGAGAAGGTGATAAAGCAAAAAAAAGGAGGAGACCACTGTAGTTCAACAGGGAAGCGAGAGGGGCAATAGAGGAGAAGAAAAGGGCTTTCAGAGAATATAAGAGGACACAGGGGACAGAAGAAATGGAAACTTACAAGGAGAAAGTGAGGGTGGGCAGGGCAGAGGATTAGTAAGGCAAAAGCAGAAGCAGAGGAGAAAATTGTTAGGCAGGCCAAAAAGGGGGGACAAGACATTCTCTCGATACATAGGGGAAAAGAGGAAAGCAAGGCAGGGAATAGTAAGGGTAAATGGTGAGGGGGGATTACTGGTGGAAGGGGATTTTGAGAAGGCTGAAGTGCTGAATACATATGTCATCTCAGTCTTCACATAGAGGGCAGAGGAAGGGGACCACTGTTGGGGGGATGTAGGGGTGGAATCTAATACAATCAGTGAGGGCAGGGTAAGGAAGAAATTGGGTGCATTGAGGGTAGATAAGGCTATGGTCCCAGACGCCCTGCACCCTAGGGTGCTCCGGGAGCTAAGGGAGCAACTGATGTCACCACTAGCAAGATTATTTAACTTGTCCTTAGATACCGTGCAGGGTGGGTGCCAGAGGACTGGAAGAGGGCTGACATGGTGCCACTTCATAAAAGTGGCAGCAGTGAAGAAGCTGGCAATTATTGCCCAGTCAGCCTCACATTGGTAGTGGGTAAGGTGATGGAGGTGATACTGAAAAAAAAGGTGGTTAGTTACTGGGAAGATCAGGGGCTGCAGGATATCAGTCAGCATGGCTTCAGTCAGGGGTGGGCATGTCAGACGAACCTGATCAAGTTCTTCGATGGTGTGACGAGGATGTCTGATCAGTGGGGGGCAGTGAACATGGTCTTACTGGAGTTTGGTAAGGCCTTTGACACTGTGCCCCACAGAAGACTGGTTATAACTCCCTGCGGCTGGCACCACAGCAACAGGCAGCAATAGAAGCTCCAATAGCCTGCAGTGCACATCTGAGCTTCCACAATCTCTGATCAGATGTTTTCTGCTTCTGCTATTCTCCAGGGGATAAGTCAGTCCGTGACAGAACTTAGCCCAGGGAGTACAGTGGGGCTAGTAAACAAAAGACGAGAGCCTATATAAACCTAACATGCACTGTAGGACAATCTCCCACCACAGAGGACTCCAGGATCTGCTGCAAATGAAGCTGTCAGTGCAGAATCAAGCAAAACCAGTTCACAATAATCCACTACACTACAGCACACAGCAGATAAACCAAAAATGGCTCCACATGCAAAGTGCACATTGGCACCAGACCCACATTTGTGTGGGACCCTTGGCACAAGCCAGCCAGTGGGTACAGTGGTAAGGAGGGACAAAACCTTTTACATGCAGGTACATCAGGGAGAAAAGGTAGGCAAGGGGAGATATGGACTGTCTGAAAAGGGTGAATGGAGGGAGGATGAAAGATGACCGCCAAAAAGCAGAAATACTTCTGTTCGGTTTTTACAAAGGAGGGGGCAGGAAATGGGCCAGAATTAAGTAATAAGGATGGAGAGATCACAGAAAAGGACACAGGTCCCTTTGCAAAAGAAAGGATCCTCATGGAACTGGCAGCAATAAAGCTATGGGCCATATAGATGCACCCCTGGACGCTGAGGGAGCTAAGGGAGGTGTTAGTAGGGCCTCCGACTACCCTGTTCACCCTGTCTTTGTATACTGGTGACATGCCCATGGATTGGAGGAGGGCTGATGTGGTTCCACTATACAAAAGTGTTAACAGGCAGGATGCAAGAACTACACACTGGTCAGCCTGACCACAACAGTGGGAAAAGTAATGGAAATACTGCTGAAGGAAAGAATAGTGGAACACCTGGTTGTCAGTGGTCTATGGGGAAGTGGGGGAAGGGAACATTGTTTAACCAGGAGTAGCACACTAAGCTGAAACTTGTTTTCCAGATGCAACCTGGAGCACAAGGAAGTTAAGTAACTTGCTCAGGATCATACAGTATGCACTTAGACGGCTGTTGGATTCAAACCCAGGTCTCCAGATCTGTAGCTCAGAGCCTTTACCCAATGTGCTATACTGCCTCCAGGACCCAAGGCAGTTTGTTTTACAGAAGAGAGGTTGTGCCCGACAAACTTAACTGAGTTTTTTGACTGGGAAACAAGGAAGGTGGATGGGGGGAGGATGTGGCCTACCCAGATTTCAGCAAGGCCTTTGACACTTTGCCACATAGAAGGCTGGTAAATGAGCTGGAAGGCTTAGGGGTGGGACAGAAAATAACAAGGTGGGTGGAGAACTGGTTGAAGGACTGAAACTAGAGGGTGGTGGTAAGGTAAATGGGGTGCATTCCAGGGTGAGAGTGGTGTGCCCCAGGGGTCAGTGCTGGAACCCATCCTTTTTTAATATCTATAGCAACGATTAGCCCAGTTGCAATCAGGGGAGGAGAGCTGTTCTTTCCAGACCGGGGCTTGTCGCTGGAAGGGGTCGGGGCAGGCATTCTGGGGCTGCATTGGCAGTGGGAGAGGATGGGATCACATCGGTGATTGACAAGAAAGCTCTTGTTGGCGGGGAACAGGCCATACATACCGGCGCCACATCGGCCACAACTGTGCAAGCCAGCACTCAGGAAGGAGCAGCCAATCAGCAAATAGGGTGCAAACCTTTGACTGTGTGACTGGGCCATAAAAGGCAAATAGTCCAGTTGCAATCAGAGGAGGAGAGCTGTTCTTTGTCCTGCACCACCCACCCTGGCCCCGACCTCTACTAAATGGTTAGTGAGGGTGGAGCCTTGGAGGAGGGCAAGTCGAGATTCGGTGAACAGGAACACTAGGAAGCTGGATTGTTATTGATTGGGGGAAAAGGGTCCTGTACACTGTGCTGCTTGGGCAACATTGACTACTACCAGGAAGGGGCATAATGAAGCAGACTGTATAAATGACTGTGTATGCCAACTACATCTGAGGGAGTAGGCAAACTGTGTGTGAATTGATTACTGCTAGGGCCTCTGAGCTGGCTAGTGTTGTGGTGGGCTAATTTTGCTTGTGAACTGTCTACTGCTAGGGCTAGAAAACTGGCTACTGTCGAGAAAGAGAGAAAATTGCTGTAATCAGAGGGGGCAAACTGCTTGGGTTTTAGTGTAACACTGACTGAATTATTTCTGTTAGAGGGCCGCATTGCTCACCTAAAATGAGGGTAGACTTGGGGGTGGCCAAAGAGGGCACCTTTGGTAGAGTGATTGGGTGTACAGGGCACGGGGCGGCAATAATATTAAATTGGGCATGGAGGTTCAGAGGGTGCCCAGTGTGTTTTCAGTTGGCAGGTCTTCGGGAGGAGGTAGAGGGGATCAGAAGGCAGCTGGAAGGCGGGAGGGGTGGGGAGGAAAGGTGTGGAAAGTACCTCATGAGAGTAGATGAGGCCAATATGGCATAACCCAGAGAACAGATGGACAAGGACCATATGGTTACTCAGGAGGGGTAGGGCACGGAACAAGCAATGTACAGAAATCACTTCATAGGGAGGTGGCTGACCAGGAGGGGGTGACAGGAGAGAGCAAGTCGGGGGTAAGCATCACACTTACTAATCGATTCACCATGCTATATCCGGGAGATGAGGTGGAGAGGCTGGGAGGAGGGGAGCAGGCAGACAGAGAGGGTTTGGTCAGTAAGCTGGGGATGGGGCAGGAGAGAGAGCCAGATCCACAGAAGGGGAGGAGGGGGGAGAGACATTAACCTAGGTGGGAGGGAGGGGGGGGGATAGGGAGTGCAGAGTGAAGCCAGGGTGGGAGGAGGGAGGACTAGGGTTGGGCAAGCATCCAGGTTAGGGAAGTCAGCCAAGGATAAGGAGTACTCTAGATAGGCCAGCTTCGGGGTGGGAGAAATCAGATGAGGTGGAGAGGAGGGGGGAAGGGGGGAGATGGGGGTAGGGAGAAACACAGCAGATGGGGTGGAGGATGCAGAACCTGGAGAGTGGCAAGGAGGGAAGCAGTAGAAGGGAACCTGTGTGGGGGATCTGAGGATACCAGCCCAGAAAGAGAGTCTGGGGAGATCTGGGGGGTGCAATCTGTGCCACACAGGAGGTTGGGGGGGTGAGGAGCAAGCTGGGAGCTAGAGGTAGAAGAATGAGCATGGTAGGGCAAGCACAGGCTTGTGATCCCCAGGGCGAGGGGTGGGAGAAGTAAGCTGGGGTTGATGACAGAAGGAAGAGTCTGGACGGAATCAGATGAGCCAGTAAAGTGGGGGTGAAGGTGATCCTGCTGGGTGACTCCATGACCTGGGGCATCCAGTGGGAGGGGACGGGGGAGGGAAAAAGCAGCCCAGTCAAGGCTAAATGTATCCTAGGCCTATCCATACACAATGCCAAATTCCAGCTATACTCCATAGCATTGGAATGCAGGGAATCCCCAGACTTCCTAATACATCTGGGAACAAATGACTTAGAGGGGAACAGTGAACTAGAAATCCAGGTGAGATTCCGGGAATTGGCCAGGGTTTACCACTCTATAGGAAGCACAATCTCCTTCTTTGAGATTCTGCCAGTACCTAGGGCATCCAGGGGAGACTAAACATAAAGTTAGAGGGGTTAATTAGTGGCTCAGGGACTGGCGCAGGGCAGAAGGGTATGGGCTGGTGGGGGACTGGGGGGATACATAGCAGGACAAGGGGTTATATGCCAGGGATAGGCTATACCTCAACTTGGAGGGGAGGGAGGGAGATCTTGAAACTAAAATTTGCTGGATTCATAGTCGAGAGGTGGAGTTTAAACTTGTAAAGGGGGGAGGGTTAAGTAAAAGAGGGGCTCCAGGAGGGCTGCTTGAGGGTCCAGGTCTAGGGTATGAAAAGAGGACAGGTGACTGTGATGTAAATCCATCCAGAGCTGTGCAGGAAAGGGCATCCAGGGATTGCTCAGGGCCAAGACGACTGGAGAAGGGAGAGGGGTCAGGGTGGAGGACGGTCCTGATCAATGCCAGGAGCATGAGCAACAAAATGCCCAAGCTCCAGGTGATGCTGGTTGAGGGATCAGTGAATGTGGCAGCAATTATTGAGACAGATGGGCCACTCAGAAAAATGACTGGGACCTAAATTTGGTGGGCTACAAAATATTCAGGAAGGATAGAGGAGAGAGAAGAGGAGGGGGTGTAGTGTTGATAGTCAAAAATGACATAGTGGTTAGTGGAGTGGAGGAGGCTGTAGGGGGGTGGAGGAGATCTGGGTAACCCTACACATGAGGGGAGGTAAAATATTGAAAATAGGGGTGGTGTACAGACCCCCTGTGATGGAAGAGGCCCTGGAGGACAAACTAGCTGAGAACATCAAGGGGCACTGTGACTGTGGAAAGGGTATGGTGGTCATGGGTGACCTTAATATGCCAGGGGGCAGACTGGGACACTATGGCATCCTCTGTGGCCAGGAAACAGAGACTGATGGATGTGTTCCAGGATGCCTTCCTGGTCCAGCAGGTGGGGGAACCTACTAGGAAGGGGCGGATATTGGACGTTGTCCTAGCAGACAGTGACCAGATAAAGGGCCTGGAGGTGTGCAGCCCACTGGCAGGGGGTGACCACACTATGGTCTGGTTTCTGCTGTATCTGGGGAGGGAGGACGATAACCGTTCTAATACAGTAGTAGTGGACTTCAGGGGGAGGACTTCGTGGGCATGGGCAGGATTCTACGGGGGAGCTTGGACAAGATTAGGCTGGACACAGATGCTGGCAGCTTGTGGGAGGCCATTAAGAAGGGGGTGCAGGAGACTACTAACTCATGTACAAAGGTAAGGCGTAAGCATGGTAGAGCCAACAAGCCGTGTTGGTGGACCAGGAAGGTGCAGGAGGCGGTGAGAGATAAAAAGGCTGCCTATGCATGTTTTAAGCGCTCTAGGGGAGATAGGGAGAGGGGTATGAGTTAATGGCTAGAAGGGTCACCAAAGTGGTGAGGAGAGCCAAGGTGAAGAGGGAGCAAAACCTGGCTAGGGATATCCGGGAGGGGGGGGATTCTATAGATACACACGGGAGAAGAGAAAAGGGAGGGCACAGATCAGCACGATTAGAACTGGGGAGGGATGGACTCAGGAGGTGGGGGAATCAGGCAGAGGTGCTAAATGAGTACTTTGCCTTGATATTTATGGGGGGAGGCAGGGGATCCCTCCAGCCCAATGGGATGGAAGGGGAGCCAGCAGAGTCAAGAGGTCGGATGGAGGCTAGAGAACTGAAAGAAGTTGGGGTACAGGCTGGGCCAAGTCTAGAAGGGGAGTGGTTAAAATGAGGGGTGGGCTGGGAGGAGAAATCACAGTGGAAAGGACGAGGGAGGATCTTTGGACACTAAAAACTGATAAGGCACCGGGGCTGGACGGGCTGCATCTGTGGGTCATGAAGGAACTGGCGGATGAGCTAGCAGCACCACTGGCAGCACTCTTTAACACCTCTCTGCTGACAGGATGGGTGCTTCAAGACTGGAGGGTGGCTCATGTGGTGCCTATCCACAAATGGGGGGTCTAGAGAGGAGATGGGGAATTATAGGCCTGTCAGCCTAACATCTGTGGTGGGCAAAGTAATGGAGGGCATTATCAAGGATAGGCTCAGGAAGCAGCTGGAAAGGTTGGGGCAACTGGATGACTAACAGTATGGTTTCATCCCAGGAGATCGTGTTAGACCAACCCCATAGATTTTATGACTGGGACCCTGAACTGGCATAGGACCGGATGATGTCCTATACCTGGATTTAGTAAGCATGCTTGATCTGTGACCCCAAATGGGCTGCTAATAAAGCTTGAGGGGTGGGGGGAGGACAGTTGCTCAGATTGGGGGGATGGGGGTGAGAGGCCAGTTGCTCAGATTGGTGAAAATTGGCTAACAGGGGGCGAATACAGAGGGTAGTGGTGGGTGGTATCTCCCCGAAGGTCACCATTGGGGTCCCCTGTCTGATTCTGGGGCCACCCTGTTCAGTGCCTATGTCTTGGATATGGGGAGGGTTAGAGTGCAGGATGAGTCCCTCATGGATGACCAAAACTGGGAGCACTGGCGGACAGGGATGAAGCGAGAGAGACAGTCCAGAGGGACCTGGATACCCTGGAGGGGTGGTCAAGGAGGTGGAGACTGAGGTTTAATGCAGGGAAGTGTGAGGTGCTGCATCTGGGGGTCAGAAACCCGGGCCATGTATACACTCTGGGGGAGGTCATACTGCAAGCCACAACAAGTGAGAGGGATCTAGGGGTGGTGGTAGACGTCAAAATGAATAACACTGAAAGCTGCAGAAGAACTGTGGCCAAAGCAAACCAGATACTGCATAGCCAGGGGGATTACATCCAGGAGGAGGAAGGTGATCTTCCCTCTGTATAATGCCTTGGTCAGACTGCATCTCGAGTACTGCATGCAGTTCTGGAGACCTCAACTCAAGAAGGACGTAACGCTACTGGAGAGTGTCCAGAGGAGGGCAACCAGGTTGATTCAGGGCATGGGAGGAAGGCCCTATGAGGAAAGGCTGGAAGAGCTTGGGCTGTACTCACTAGAGGAGAGGAGAAGCAGGGGGGACATGGTAAGGGTCTTCAAATATGTAAAAGGAATAAACAGGGGCGGTGCCAAAGAGATGTTCAGACTAAAGAAGGTGGGGAACAACCAGGTAACATGAGTGGAAGCTAGAGGGGGGAAATTACAGGGAGGAATGCAGGAGACATTACTTCATTGAGAGGGTGGCAGAGCCCTGGAATGCACTGTCCAGGAGTCTGGTGGAGGAGGGCACAGTGAAGGGCTACAAGAGGGAGTGGGACAGGTACAAGGGTAAACTGAAACAGAGGATAACCCTCTCTGAGGCTAGGAGTGGGTGGGAAAGAAAGCACCTATTAGGAGCCTGGCTACCGAAAGTCAGATAACAACAGACCATCAGGCCTATTCTGATGGCTTTAGTAAGTTAGATATAGTGGAGGTACTGCAGGGAGGTGTGCCTCATTTGTAGAGGATACGAAGATCTGCAATAGGGGAGACACCCTGGTAGGGAGGTGGAGGCAGGAGGGAGGGCCTAAAAATTCTGGAGAGGTGGTCGGAAATTTGGCCGCTGAAATTTAATGCCAAAAAGTGTACAGTAATGCACATGGGGGTAATAACCCACAAACTATTTACACATGGGGGGGGTTAAGGAAACTCAGCAGTAGAGAGATCTAGGGATTATAATTTCAGATAACCTTAAGGCAGAGAACCAGTGCAGCACAGTGGCAGGCAACGTGAATAGAATACTGGTGTGCATAGGGAGGGATATAAAACAGAAAGAGGGAGGTGCTGATGCGCCTTTATAAATCCATGGTGAGGCCTCACCTGGAGTATGGGGTTTAGTTCTGGAGGCCTCACCTACACAAGGACATAAGACAGGATTGAAAGGGTTCAGACAAGGGCAACCAAGATGGTACATGCTATGCATAGGAAGCCCTATGAGGAGAGGTGGAGGAATCGGATCTGTTCTCGCTGGTGACTAGTAAGGTGAGAGTGGGAAACTTGTTCTGCAAGGAAAGAAGTGCTAGAACTAGGGATCATAAACTAAGATTAGAAGAAGGAAGGTTTAGGGGCAATGTGACGGGGCATTATATCACTGAGAAGGTGGTGGAGTCCTGGAACTGACTACCGGAAGAGGTGGTGTGCACAAAAATGGTGAAAGGGTTCAAGGGGGCATTGGACAGACACCAGGAGCTGACCAGTGGGCAGAGTGGGGTGTCTCTTGACAAAGATGATGAGTGGGGGGGGAGGGGCAGACTTGATTGGCCAAAATGGTCCTTTTCTGTCACCGGATTTCTATGATTCTAAGGCAGTTAAGTAATAGGACTTACCAGCTCCATCAGAGTCAGGGAATCCAGAGTTGGGGTGTCCTTGGTTCGGGGTATTCTGGTAGGACCTGAAAGGGAAGAACAGAGAAGGTTGTGGTGACACAAAGGGTCGGAGGTGCTAGAGGAAAGAATAGAGTTTTAGAATTAAACAAAGATACTTATCTGATTGGTATGTTTGGCCAGACCTGTAGAAATAAAGGGAAAAATAGATCAGTATGGGGACGTTATAGTAGCAAGAGTAGAGAGATACAAAAGGGTACAGTATAGCACAGGAGTAAAGGAAGAGGAGTTTTGGAGGAAAAGACAAACTAGGTCAAAGTAAGGAAACTAGAGATGGAATAAAAATGCAGACAGCTGAGAACAGAGAATAAAGCGGTATTTGGGACTCGGCAAAACCCCGCTTAGCGCCCCTAGGTGAACTGCAGGTAGCCAATAAATTTTAAGAAGTAGTCCAGATGGGCAGGCGGAGATGCGTTTGGGCTAGTGACCCCTATATTATTTAAAAAAGGGGAGACTGGTGGTTCAGGGGTCTTGAGTTGTCCCAGGAGGCCAGTGGTTTGAAAGGTATAGCTCTGGTGATATAATGGGCCATTCCCTCATAGACAGTGGCAATTTTTTTTATTTTTATATTATCTTTACCTGGAATATAGTGGGGGGGGGGAGCCTTGGGCCCAGACTGTATGTAGCAGGCAGGAGGCTGTTCAGAAAACTGCTGACCAGAAATGCTGCAGCTGTTGCTATGCAGCCAGTTTAGTGCTACTGAACTACAGTGACAGTATGGCAGGCACTTTCAACTGCCAGCCCAGAGGAGGGCAACTAAAATAGCGAAGGGTACCAGAAGCCATACAAAGAGAAACGAGCTGAATATGTATGACCTTGAGGAAAAAAGGGGGGGAGCGTGATAGAAAATTTCAAGCACCTCAAGAGAATCAACAAAGTCCAAGACAGTAGCATCTTTCAGAAAAAGAGATGCACAAGAACAAGGGGGCAGAATCTGAAGATAGAGGGGATGGCTCAGGGGCAACATGAGGAAGTATTTTTTCACAGAGAGGGTGGTGAATGCATGGAATGGCCTTCCTGATGCGGTTGTGGGGTCAAAAACAGTGGGGGACTTCAAGAATGCATGGGACAGACATGAACCAATTCTATTGGTAGGTAGGAGGAAGTCAGCTGTTGGATAACTAGGATCTGTAGCTTATCCACTGGGTAGGGAAATGGGCAGACTGAGTGGGCCAAGTGGTCCTTATCTGCCATCAAGGTTTATGTGTCTATGATTCAGCCCACAGAGCTCAGGCTGTAGCCTGCTCCGCTGTGTGTGGAATGAAGATGGAATATTTTTGGGAGGGGAGGAGGTAGAGCAACATGCCTCCCTACCCATCAGGCACAAAGCAGCATGTGAAGAGCTCCCAAGGAGCAGGCTAAGAGGGTCTGGAGGGTGGGCAGCCAGCAGTAGGTGGCAGGAACCTTTAGCTAAGCCGCATGTTGGCAGACTGTAGGTTCTCTAAGGGACCTGGTAGAAAGGGACTGGGAGAGCAAATGCACAAGATAGGGGCAACAAAGGAAAATCTACAGTGCAGCTGAAGTTTAATGCCTGAAACTGGCATAAAAGTAGCTGTGGGTGGGAGGCAAGCAGGGGAAATCAATGGGCTCCCTGAGGGGACCATGAAAGTAGCAAGCACTGCATACAGTAGAGTTGCACAGCAGCTAATGTCAAAGTACCAGGGACTAACAAAAGGATTTGGGGGAGGAAAAGAAAACCATAAGGTCCAGGACAGCTCACAATTAAACACACAGAGCAGTAAAGAGAAAGAGTCCTGTTGGGCTATAAATATTAAGTAAATTTAGGCAATGGGGTGGATATAAATGGAGTGTGATAAATCCAGTTTATCTGAGCATGTACATGTATACATGCAGAATCTTACATTTATACTTATAGTTATTACGTCATCTTCGATTAATGTGCATAGTGGACTACGTCACACATCCCCATCCCTCACCCCCGTTGTTTGGCACTGCTTACTGGTATCTTGCTTTTAGTTTTATTTCTTCCAGGTTGACCGCCCCTCAGCCACACCACCTGCCATTTAGTCCATACTTCTCCCCATTCTCTCCACTATCATACAGTGACCATTTGTTTCTGCTTCATGCTCAGTTTTTACTTTTTACCAAACCTTTTTCAACTGGCTGCTCCAAGCTGCGCTCCAGCTGTCATACTCCTCTGCATGCTGCTGCTGTGTCCTCACCACACCTCTCGTCACAAAACAGACTTTTTTTCTGCTTCCTCAAAAACTGATAAGCCCTCACTCTTACTCTTCCACTCTGGTTTCCCAACCTCACTATAAGTGCCACCAGAGCTCCCCCAACACATAGAAACTGTCAGATACTTTTTTCCTTAAACTGCATGCTCGCACACCCCACTGCTGATGAACCTCACTCTAGGTCACACTTGCTCTGCTCTCTGACCTCACATAACTGCAAACAGAGGCTCGTGAAGTCCTCTGTAAACACTAATGGTCTCTTGTATTCTTTATATTCTCCCCTTCCCTGCTTATTTACTGATATTCTATATGTCTATATACCACACGCGAAGCCCCTCACCATTTTTCACCCTGACCTCCAACACTATAATGCTGTCAGTCTGTTCCAGGTGTCTACTACCCTTCAGTGAAGTAGTACCCTCACATCCATCTTAATTTCTGTTTATAATCTTCATCACATGCCCCATGGTCCTTTTCCTATTTAAAGGAGCCTCACAGCACCCCTGTTCATCCTTGTAAGGTACTTGTGGGTCTCCATCCTGTCCCTCTTTCAGGGTTTATATGTTGAGATCCCAGTCTCCCCACAGGCCTTTTGCCACAGCCTATGTACAATTTGTTGCCCTTTATACTGCCTCCACCCTATGGCCTTTTTTGAAGGTGTACTCCAAATCTGGACACAGTACTCTAAGTCGGATCTCACCATAAGGGATTACTTGCAACTTCCACCACCTCCTGCTCCAGCTGAAGATTATGCGGATGGCTTAGTCAAAAAATTGCTGGGTAAGAAATGGCAAATATATATCACAGCACTAAGACCAGCTCTTTAATATTATGGTAGTGGCTTGTGCGACAGCAAATATAGAAGAGGTGGCAGCCTGGGGGCATTCTAATACAAGGGACAAGTCAAAGGACATTTCAAAGATTGAGGAACTTTTGTGGGTTATGGCGTGGGTGGCCAAATACCTGAAGAATTCCTTGATTTCAATAAGCAAAAGGCCTGGATGCAACATCCTGACTAGAATAATACTGCAGACACTTCTGATAATATATAGATAATGCATGGCAGTACAGTGCTATGATGTTGCGTGTTATGGTGGAAGCAGCTGAGTGCAGGCTAAATTCTGGAAGAAGTTCCTATGGCTATCTATATATACTGTTACAGCCATAGGTTGAACCTTGTGTTGTGGATTTGGTCGTGTTATTCATGGCAGCTGAGTTTTTCCTACTGTTGCAAACCCATAACCTCATTAGTGGGTCAGCAGTTCATGCTTTCTTTATAGAAATGCAGAAAGAATATGCCTGAAAAGGTGCCAGGAACTCAAACATTTATCTGGCTACAAGGACTCACTAATATGCTGTATGCACAGTGTGTATAAGACTTTGCCAACCATCATGGAGATACTGCATCAGTGTGTGGGGAGAGAGGCACCTGAGCTGCAATTTAGGCAAGGTACTTTTATAATAACCAGCAATTTGCCATTAATCTTGTTATGTTTGAACTGATCCTCAAAACCAGTATTGTTGCAAGTGTTTGTAACTTCGATTTGCAACTATCCTGTGAGCAACTGCAGTGAAGCTATAAGAAGAATTATCGGAAGCTGACTTTGATAGGAATCTGAATCTGGTTTATGGTCTAGAGTTTGGATAGAAGCACAAAAGCTAATCCAGGATAATGGTTTTCCCAGGTTGCTTTAATTGAGAGGGCTCATTCAGAGAAGACTAGTTCACATCAGGATATATACAATGAGTACAATAGGGCAATATGGTGTTCTGCAAAGCAAGGATGATTTTAGGAAACTTTCTTCTGCCAGCTCTTGACAGATTATTGAGCTGGGATGTTTTGATGATAAGAACTGTGGAATTCTAAAAGCAGTTGTGATTAACCCAGGAGGAAGGATTTTTGCAGAAGAGAATATTTCCATGGCACACTTACCATGGATTGAAAGTGCGATCTGTGGTTGAGTTGATGCAACAAAAGAGGCTTCTTTGAAAGGAACCCTGATGAGGACATAAATAGTATGCATGCTCTGAGTCATTATTTGATGCCATACAGAGATGCCTTTTTGAACTATATCGCCTGCTTATCATTGCACTTACTCTTCCAGTCACATCTGCGGGATGTGAGCGCTCATTCAGTAAACTCATAATGATTAAAACATACCTTGCAATACAATGGCAAATGAGAGACTTAGCAAACTGGCAGTCCTTTCTATTAATGAAGGATGCACAGGACTTGGACATGGACAGTGTGGTGGACATTTTTGCTAAACTACATAGTAACAGAAGAATTACTTTATTATGAAAAGTGACTATTTATAGAGTGGTATTGCATGCATGGAAATAGTCAGACGCTTGTAGTTCGGTTACTATTTAGTCTACCTTTTTTTTTTTGTTCTGTTCAAAATGCTTTCAGGCACAAGAACTGGTGTGAGACTTTCTAGAGAACTCTTAATTAATAAAAATATTTTTAGCTACTATCCAACTTTCTAAAGGGAGCACCAGCATGCTGTTTGGAAAATACAATGCTCAAAAACAAACCCATAAACCAGTTCAGTATGTGGGAAATGTGATGTGGGAGAGATATTGAGCAGACAAACTTTCTCTACAAAGTTTGTATATGCATACTTAAATGTAAAATAAAAGCTCTAAAACATAAAATTGAAAGGGCATTTTTATTTCTGAAATATAGCATTCTATTTTTTTTTCAGACTGTAAAAAAAGATAGATGGGCCTTAGGATTTACATTATGATTTACATTCTGGTTTCTATGGGTGCCCTGGCTTCCAAACTGTGGTGCCCACCCAGTGCCCTGGTAACTAACAGAAGCTGGAGCCACCACTGACTCTAATGATATTTCATCAAGAGTCAAGGCTACATCTGTGGCTCTTGGAGGATGGCTTGGCTTAGATGTACTAGTCTCTGCTGAGGACACCCAGGCTAAGGCCATGGATTTTCTTAGGAAGGAGTAATTCTCTGTTTTGGGAGCAGACAGAGAATTAACATGAAGAAATGGATGAGTACAGTGACCACTCTACAGGAGTGCTCAGACCAAGGAGAGGCAGTACAATCTCAAAAGCAGCAGTCTAGGGGCAGGGGCAGAGCGTTTTCAGGGCCTTTTACCAAGCACAGGCCTCTTTCTTCCTTTTCTCAGAGGGGGTTCTTTAGAGGAAGAGGGAGAAGGGGGATGAGCAGGGCTGCATCCACTCCTCAGCCTAAAGCCCCTGCTAAGCAGACACCTGATGGGCCTGCCTTGGGTTGACTGTACAATCCAGTGGGGGCAGGCTGGCTTACTTTGTCTAGGACTGGATGTCTATTACATCAGACAAGTGGGTCCTGGAAGTAATAAGCTAGGGACTGGTTCTCAGCTTCAGAAAATTTCCAAAGATGAGAGCTGTGAGATCTTTCCACCTGAAAATCTCTTGGAAACCCTTGCCCTAGAGTGCAGAGGTTTCACTCTCTAGCCTTAAGAGCCATAGAGAGAGAGTACCTACCCTGCACTGGGGCAAAAGACTGTACTCAGGTACTTCCTGACCCCAAAAAGACAGGGAGTGGTGACCCATCCTAGACCTAAGATATCTAAACAAACATCTTTTAAAACCAAAGTTCAAGATGGTAACTCTGGGAATAATCCTTCCTGTCTAAGGCCAGGGATGGCTAGCCTCCTGGACCTCAAAGATGCCTACTTTCACATTTCCATCAGGTGCTCCTACGAGAAAGTACCTCAGGTCTGAGTTGCCCCTCAGGCCATTATCAGCTCAGAGCAATGCCCTTTGGCCTTACCTCAGCCCCAAGGGTTTTCACAAAGTTCCTGGCAGTAGTAGTTGCCTTTCTAAGAAGGCAAAAGATTTCCATTTTTCTATATCTGGATGATTGACTAATAGTGGGTCAGTCTCCAGACCAAGTCAAGTCTCACCTGCAAGTGACCCAGCAAGTGCTCACTTCTCTAGGATTTCTTCTCAACCTTCGCAAGTCAGTTCTCAAACCAGCCCAGCTTCTTACCTTTATAGGGGCAGAACTGGACACACTCAAAGCAAGAGCCTTTCTTACTCTAGAAAGGGCAAGGGTTCTTATGGAACTAGCCTCTTCTTTAAGCCTTCGGGTATCTCGACCAGCAAGGCATTTCCTCCAGCTCTTGGACCGCGTGGCAGCTTCCAACAGCAGTGGTCTAAGGGGAAAGATTCCAGATGAGGGATATTCAAGTTCCACCTGAGAGCTTTTTGGTCTCAGAGGAAGGATTCCTACCAAACTGATCCTAGTGATTTGACCTTTGATCCAAGCCTCCTCCAAATGATGGCAGGATCAAGACAATTTAAGACAAGGTGTTCCTTTGTTACTCAGGCCTTGTTCAGTGGTCCTTACCACAAATGCTTCTCTTCTGGGCTGGGGAGCCCATCTAGGGTCCCTCACTGCCCAGGAGCTGTGGTCCCCCCAAGAATCCCTTCTCCATATCAATCTCCTAGAGCTCAAGGCAGTTTTTCTGGGCCTAAAAGCTTTCTCTCAGTCAGTACAGAACAAGGTGGTTCAGGTCAGAATGGACAACACCACCACCATGTGGTACATCAACAAGCAGGGAGGCACTCAGTCCATGGCATTGTGCACAGAAGCCATGAAGTTGTGGTCCCTGGCGTATTCCCTGCAAACCTCTCTGGTGGCAGTTCACCTTCCAGGGAAGGACAATGTGCTAGCAGATGCACTGAGCAGGATCTCTCAGGGTCATCATGAATGGTCCCTGGACCCTCAGGTGTTGAAAGTGATTTTTTTCAAGGTGGGGCACTCCAGAGATAGATCTCTTTGCAGCCTCAGACAATCACCAACTCCATCTCTTTTGTTGCAGACCTCCAGTCTTGGGCTCAGTCCCCCTGGATGCCCTGATTCTGAATTGGGAAGGGAAGTTTCTGTATGCCTTCCCCCCTTCCCACTCCTGTTCAATGTTTTAGTCAAAATAAGGTCCCAAACTTGCAAAATGATTCTGATTGCTCCAGATGGACCAGACAGCCCTAGTGTCCCCTGTTGCTTGTCCCTAGCAGTCCATCTTCCCTGTCTCTTCCCAGGAATTACAACCTGTTAACATCCTCTGGAAGGAGGAGTTAGTACTCCAGTCTTCAGTCTCTCAATCTCAAGGCATGGCTCTTGAAGAGTTAGAGTTTGCAGATATGAAAATTACGTACTCTACTGTAATTCTTGATCTTCTCTTGTATCTTCACCATTCATTACTTCCTGGGTGTAAGCTGGGGCTGGCACCTGTCATGGGAGCTTTTTTTTAAAAAAGCTTTGGTTAACTGCCCGCCTCGAGTGTGACGCCATGCGAGGGGCTGCCATTAGTAGTAATCACTCCTCCTCCAACTCAGTTCCTGTGAGCCGGAGAGTCAAAAGCCAAAGCAGAGAAATAGAGAGTGAGAGGCAAGATAGCCAAGGATAGCAAAGTAAGGAAGAATGAACTGAAAAGGAAATAAGCTGATGGAGGAAGGACAGAGGAGATAAGAGTATCCCTAACCTAGGGACTGCAGGGCCTCCTTACCTGGGCGACACTAGGAGGAGAGAGAAGGAAGGTAATGAGAAAGAAGAAGAAGAAGAAGAAGAGAGAGATGGGATGTTGAAGGGACCAGAATGCCCAACGAGCATAGTTAGCTTATAGCTCAAGGCTCGACTAACAGGGAAGCAAGAATCCCCGGAGATAGAGCTGAAGAGAAGGTTCACCGAACCCACTAGACAGACTCGGGAGGGCATAGTCCTCATCTTCAACATGCCATTGTTCTTGGATCCCCACTTCTGGCCCTGGGTCGTGAAGGCTTTTAACTGGAGGACACCCGAGGAGGGAAGGATAAAACCCAGGCAGCATGAGAGCTGCTCAGGGGTTTAGAAATGGAAAATCTAAGCCTTTAGGCATTTATAGGTATAGAAATGGGACTCAGTTCTGGACTTCACAAGGCAGGCCAGAGGCTTAGACTGGCTAGGATTGTCATGGTCAGCACTGCTTGTCTGTAAAACTGTCCAGGAGGACACTTGAAAGGAAAACCAATGATCAAATTTCTACTAGAAGGGCTTTGTCTGCCTCTGCATCTTCCTCTTTTTTTTCTTTTTTTTTTTACAGATAATCATTTGCAGGCTTAGGAGCATGACCTCAAATGCAAAGAATGCCATGGCAGTTTGAAGAGAGTTTCCTCAGCTTTCCTCTCTTTTTTTTTTTTTTTTTAGAAAAAAATAGTCGTGTCTGCTCCTCTGCTCTGCAAGGCAAGAATTAGAGAGTAGTTGTATTCTGAGGCGAATAGCTGGAAGCACGGGATTGCAGGATCAAAACTGAATAGCCAGAGCCAGGCTAAACCTCAGAAGTATCTCTCGAGGGATGGCAAGGATAGTTGTGCAGTTTGATCGCCAATGCAATTCTCCTAGATGGCCCAAGAATCTTAGAGTAAATAATTTTTCTGGAAGAAATAAGGACTCCCCTCAAAGATATAGACTTTTTTCTTTTTTTTTTTTTGGAAAAATTGAGCAATTTTTCCTACTTTTTATTATTTATTTTTTATTTTTATATTTTTTTGCAGAGAGGAGGAGACGGGAGGTGGAGAAGCCACAGAGAAGAGGCCACTGAGGGGATGTTGGAGGGAGGAGTAATGAATGGTGGAGGATACAAGAGAAGATAAAGAATTACAAGGTACGTAATTTTCACATCTTCCCTTGTCAATCTCTCACCATCTTGCTTCCTGGGTGAGTACTAAGTTCCTCTTCCCCAGGGGAAGAGGCCATACCTGTGAGGGAATAAGGACCCCAGCCTTGCTGGTGAGAAACAGAAGGAGAAGACCCTGGCTTATTCAGAAAGCCTAAGTGGGAGAAGAGCTAGAGGTGCCTCCCGAGGACAAGGAGAGCGGAGGGAGCCCTGTAAAAGTCTCCTAGCTCTAGAGGAGAAAAGACGGTCCCCTGGAAGGTGGAGCAAATCACCACCGGGCCAGGGGTGACAACCTAGAGAGACGAGCTATGTCATCCGCCCTGATGCAGATCGCTGTCCCCGCGAAGCCTGGAAGCCACCCCATTGGCGTGAAGATGCCCTTGCTTGGTGTCTTGCCAGCTCCAGGCCTACACGCGGAGAGGGCAACGGCTTGTCTGGTTTGCTCCATGTCAGGCATTGATGCCAACAGCTGGATATCATCGACCACAAATGCCGTTGTAGGCAGCGTGTGGAGACTGATGAGATGCAATACAGGCACTGCATTCAGAAGAAGAGAACACTCTTCACCCCCAATGGTCTAACTGGAGAGTCCGGATCCGATGGCGGTCGCTGGAGCCAGGCAGCTGCCCCAGAAGGAGTATCTAGGCAGACCAAACCAGAGGGTGGGGTTGGAAGGGAACCTAGAGACTTGAGGGGGCACATACCTATGCTGACAGTCAGCCGGGGCTGAGAAGAAGCAGCTGGGGACCGCTAGGACCGGATAGACGCCTCCTGGAAGGGGATAGCTCAGAAGGTACCACCAAATGCTGGGCACTGAATTCACCAAGGAATTCTTATGCCTCCTGCTCGGTATTGTCTCCGAACATAGGAATCCAAGATCCCTCACCATCCCTCTAGAGGAAATGCTGATATTCCGTGAAATCAGCATCGGAGGAAAGATGAGTAGGGTTCCTCTCCTCAGAGGAGGGAGACAAGGATGATGGGGAGCTGGAATGTCCAGAGGATTCCCTGCGCGTGGGAGTGAAAGACCCGCTCATGCATGTATCTAATATATGAGGGAAGGCTGCCGCAGAATTCCTGAACTGCTCCCAGGATAACGGACCCCGAGGGACCGACATGGCCTGGGAGCCGGGGTGGTGAAGGCAGAGATGGGAGAGGGCACCTCCGAGGAGGCAATCTGCTTCTCGCCAGGGCTCTGGAACCGGGGAATGGAGCCCTAGTAGGAGGGATCCCGGACAACAGACCAGGCCACAGAACGGAACTCTGGGGGAAGCTGAGCCTGGAAGAGCCCAGGGGAGAACCTCCCCGTGATGACGCCGGACTGCATGGATCCAGAAGGGCAGTCCCAGAGAACGCCCGCCGGAGGGGCACCCAGAACCCTGGAGGGAGGGGCGGCTCCTGCACGTGCTCCTGGCCACCCCCCGAGGTGGGCTAAAGAAGACCGAGTGGCAGACCCCCTGCCCCTCAACCCCTCGGACTCCGAGAGGGCCCTCCTCCTCGACCACAGCATCCCCCTGTCCCTAGAGGGGGCAACAGCACCCTGGGGGGTAGCTGTCACCGGCCCTCCAGAGAGGGGAGCCTCCCCCTCCGTCACCCCCACGCCTGCCCCCCGGGGCTCCCGGCCACCCCCAGCCGGGGAACCCTCAGGAGACGACGGAAGGGGGGACAGAGGGAGGGGCCCGCTGTGCCGCCTGGTACCTCTAGCTACAGGGGACCCAGACCCCGAAGAGTTGGGGTGCCAGGATGGGTCCACGTCCGAGCCATCGCCCTCCGAGGAGGACGAGACCAGCTGGACCTCAATGCTGGCCACCCCAGGGTCCCTGAGCCGACAGTGCCGTGAACAGCCCTGGTACCGCGGGCCGGGCCGCCCCCACGCCGGGTAGCAGCCAGGCTCCAACTCCAAACCCCCCACGGTGCCGGCAGGCCCGGCACCGCCTGGAGGATGGACTAGGCCCACGGCACTGGCGGCGGCATCAGGAGGTGAGGCAGCACTGCTGATGGCGCTGCCATGTCCATCGGCACCATGAACGGCGCCGAGGCCCAAAGCAGCACCGCCATGATCACCGGCACCGCGAACGGTGCCGGGATCCAAAACAGCGCTGCATCGATCACCAGCACCGCGAACGGTGCCGGGATCTGAAACGGCGCCGAAAGGCGGCGTCGAGGGTCTACCTGAGCCAGGCCCAAAAGTCGAGGGCCTCGACACGGGGGGAGCCTGCACCTCCGAGGAGGTAACTGCCAAGGTGGTGTTGGCGCCGCGGCCCCGGAAGGGACTATGACACTCCTCCAACAACGCAGAAGGGGCCTCCTCCTCGGCAAGAAAAGACGAGGTGACCCCCTCCTCCTCGGACCTTATAGGCCCGGGAGGGGACCCGGGGGAAGGGCCTAACGACCTTGCCCGAGAATCCCAAGAGCGACATCGTCCCCCGAAGGTCGGCGGGGCTTTGCCGAGCTTAAACGCGTGGATTTTGAGGACACGGCGGTCCATCGAGAAACAGGCGCCGCATGAATCCATATCATGGTTGGGTCCCAGGCAACGGCTGCAAACGCCATGCCGGTCCGAGATGGAGAAATGCCGCCACAGGAGCACCGACGATAGCGCCGCTCGAAAAGCGCTTAGCTCTCGAACCGACATATGCGTGAAAATAACAAGGCTAAACACAGTAGGAAACACACCCGGGCGCAGTAAGATAGAAAAAGAACAGTCTTACCGGATCAGGGCCGAAGTGTGATGAAAAACAGGAGTCGGTACACCACGACTTAAATTGACGCTTCACGTGGAAATAGGTGCCGCCTCGACGGCGGGAGAAACAGAACTGAGTTGGAGGAGGTGTCTGTCAGCATTAACGGCCGCCGCCGCATGACGATGATGTCACTTCGAGGGCGGGCGTTAGCCAAAGCTTTTAAAAAAAAAGCTCCCGTGACGGGCGCGTGCCTCCGCTTACACCCAGGAAGTAATGAATGGTGAAGATTGACAAGGAAAGATCTGCATCTTCCCAAGGGTTCTGGATATCCTCAAGGCTTTGAAAGCCTTCCACTAGAAAGACTTATAACCTCCAAATGGAAGAGATTCAGCATTTGGTGTTCTAAGAAGCATATTTCTCCAGACACTGCTGGATTGCCTACGGTTCTGGATTATATGGTCCATCTTAATGGCCTACGCCTCAGACCAGCTACTCTCAAGGTACACTTGTCAGCTGTTTCTGCATTTTTGTCTGTGGGGAAGTCTTCCTCACTATCTTCTCATCCTGTGTTCTGTAAATTTTTTAAAGGCTTGCTTCGACTAGTCCTCCTTTCAGAGACCCTGCCCCTGCCTGGGATTTGAATGTTTGCATTGCTCAACTTATACAACCCCCTTTTGAGCCTATGTCTTCAGCAGAGTTTAAGTACTTGACTTGGAAAACTGAGTTCTTGGTAGCCATTACCTCTGCCAGGCATATCAGTGAATTGCAAGCCCTGTCAGTGGAACCTGATTTTATCTCTTTTCACAGGGATAAAGTGGTCCTTAGTACCAATAGAAGGTTCAAACAACATGAAGTCTTGCTATATTATGACATATGCAGTGAGTCCCAACCTTCGAACTGCTCCGGAGGTGAAAGAGTTAACTTTCCATGCCAGGCATGGAATGCTGAGCTCGAGCTCGGTTGAAAACTGTTGTTCTTCAAACTCAAACTGTCAGATTCTTTACTCCGCCTCACTGAACAGTCGCTCCGGAGATTTTCTCCTTCTGCTCGGTTCATTTTGTCGGTTAAAGTATTATTTTCTCGGTTTTTTGACCGAATTTAAACTGCAACCGGTCGGTTCAAGCTCTGTCTGTGGTATTGTAAGTACTAGATAGCTTTTACATTTAATTTTTCTGTGTGGAACTTGTAAACAGTTATCGGTTCGGTTTGAACTGATCAGGTTGTTTTGAAATATATTAATCTGTCTTTTAGAGTGTGGTTATTGGTTCTTATCGGTTCTAAAAAACAGATTTTATTACGTTTTTTCCACGACTCCGCGACACGTTGGGAACCGATAAGAGAGTCTTGTTTATGGATTGCCATAAACGGGCAAGTTTGGTTAGGACTGGCACTATGTCTGAGAAACCCAGAAGAAAAACCGGGCCCACTGGGTTTCAACACTGCAGTGTCTGTGGGGAAGCCTTTGCCAAGGCTGACCCCCACACCACCTGTGTTTATTGTCTGGGGTTTGACCACCTCATAGCAGGCTGCCGATTGCAAAAATTTTCCTGCAGCTACTCCTGGATAAGAGAGTTGGTAGGCTCAGGGAAAGGGAGGCCAAGAAGTCCGCTTTTGAGGGAGTCCCATTCTTTTGGGGCAGGGGACCGTCCTTCTGGACTCTTACGGCCCGGTCGCCTCACTGGGGGGATTCTTCTGGGTGCAGCCAAGGCAGTACCAACGTGGTTGTACAGCTGTCGGCTGTGGAGTCTTCCGGGGCACCCTCCTCGGGTGCTCATGGTCCGCACCCTAGCCCTGGCGGAGGTCAGCCAACTTCTTTTCTTGGCTCTGCCCATATCCCTTTGCCACATTCTCCAGCACTCCCAGGCATTCTTGGTCCTAGCGGCCCTCTCGCCTGGGAGCAGTTCAGAGCGGTGGTTGCCTGGTTCCCTGCCTATGTTAGGGCTATGGACAGCCAGGTTTTTCAACCTCCCCCCGTGCAGCCACCCTCAGAACGTATGGTGACCTCCAGCTCCTCATCCCCCTCTTCTGGGAGAGAGGAACCCTCTGTCCACATCTCTCCAGCTGCTGATCTCTCTGAGTATCAGCGCTTCCTCGTGAGGATGTTGGAGGACTTGCACCTTTCTCCCTCTTCTGTGAGCAATCCTGAGCATGCGGTGCATGCCTTTCTAGGCGATTATGGCGAGGCCACCCTTGTGGTGCTGCCCTGGCCTGCTCCCTTTCGGGAGGTGTCCTTGCATTTCTGGCAGAGGCCCTTCTCCAGAGTTCCTGCCCCTAGGGACCTCAGCCAGAGGTATTGCGCTCCCCCGGAGTCTCCAGGTTCTATTCCTCATCCGCAGTCCAGCTTGACACATCTGGACACCCCTGATGGGCTTCGCGCCCTCCACCGTGACTGGCCCCCGGATCAAGACTCCTTGGATTTTGATTTTTGGGGGAGGAGGACCTTCTACTCAGCACGGTTGCTCCTTTCTATTTCCGCTCACCAGGCCCACTATGCAGCCTACAACAGGTTCTTGTGGTCCACGCTAGGTCAGGTCCTAGCTTCTTTGCCTGACTCGGAGCAAACCAGACAAGCCATCGCGCTCTCTGCACGTGGCCTGGAGCTAGCAAGGCACCAAGCGAGGGCATCTTACGATGCCAACGAGGTAGCTACCAGGGTCGTAGGGACAGCAATCTGCACCAGGAGATCGGCATGGCTACATCTTTCCTGGTTGTCACCCTTGGCCGGTGGTGGTTGCTCCATCCACCAGGGAACCTACCTTTTCTCCCGTAAGGGCGAGGCGGTGCTTATCGGGCAACTTCCTTCTCCTCCGGGGACCCGTCTCACTCTCCCCACTCCGGGCCTCCCCAGGCCGGAAGGTTCCACTTAGTGTGTCACCCACTGAGGGCTAAGGGACTCTGTCCCTTAGGATGTAAAGAAACAACCCCCTTCGGGGGGCTTGGTACTCACCCATATGTGATGAATGGTGAAGACTGACACAGATAAGATATGAAAATTACGTACCTACCATAATTCTGATCTTTCTGTGTATCTTCACCATTCATCACAACCCCACCCACCATCCCCCTGGGGCCTCAATCTCTGGGCCCCCCTACCTCTGTGGCTCCCCCTCTCCTCTTTTGGAGCGGGGTAAAGTAGGGACACACAGGGGGTATTCTCCTTCAAAGGGTTCAGCTCGAGCGGCACTTCTTCTCTACTACATGTATCCACCCCGGTGGGGTGGGAGTTGGTGGTTGCCCTCCTCCCGTTCTCCTTCTGGTTTCCATCCAACTGTTTAAAAAAAAAATCCCTTTTTTTCACCAAACATCTTTCCTGAGAGAGTATTAAATCCCTGTACCCTGTCCTTCTTGCAGAATAGCCGACTCTGCTTCTGGGGTATTTGCCAGTTATTCTGTGCCTTGAATTCTGGCAGAGAGCTTTGCTACTCCTTGCAGTTCCTATACAATCTGGTGATGGACAAGGGTCTCGGATACCTTGTTACCTCTCACTCTCTCCTAAATTTTCTCCCCTCCCTACCCTCCCTTCTTCTGCTTCCAGAGATCGGGGCCCCTACCCAATCCCCTTAGTCTCATCTCTTCTTTGCTGTCCTCTCAGTCATTATTTCTCCTTTTAGTTCAGTTTTTCCTTTCCTTTTTCTGTCCCTTGGACTCTCTTGTCCCACCCTCCATCCCTTCCTCTACCTCTCCGTGACTCAGAACTGGTAGGCAGGTGGAGTCGACACAGCCCTAACGCCAGCCCTCGGCGCCATGCAGTACGTCGGCCTCGAGGGCGGCGCCGATGCTGTGTCGGCTCTGCCTACCCTTTTTAAAAAAAAAGCTCCCGTAGGGTCCTGATCTTCGGCCAGTACCCATATGTGATGAATGGTGAAGATACACAGAAAGATCAGAATTACGGTAGGTACGTAATATTTTCATTTTTCAACTGTAACACCCCACCCTGTAGAGACTGACATGCGTCAGGGTTGTGACTTGGGATCATCAGCTGTAATGCTCACTCCATTCCACCCCCACCCCCACCTGGCAGCCAGTGACAGGCATTGAGGTGTGCCTTGCACTGTTCGGCCACAAAGTTCACCCCATTCTCCTATACTGCACCCAACTCAGCCTATTTCCTTATGGAATGGGGTAAGTATAATGCCCAAACACCCCAAAGCACACCACCACATGTGTCAGTCTCTACAGGGTAGGGTGAGGTACAATGGCATGAGTGTTATAGCTGATGACCCAAAGACACACCCCAATGCCTGTTGCTCTCTACAGGGTGGGGGGTGGGGTTGGCATCACTTCAATGCCATTCCTATTATGCGTCTCTAACTCTGGCACTACCAATGCCAATGCCAGTGAGCCAACATTCGGCATTGACAAATGCTTGTTTATATTTTCATTTTCCATTACCCAGTTTTCATCCTTTTCATCGTCCCTACCCCTTTTTCTGTTGTCATCAATTACTTCAACAGCTGTGTGCTACACCTCATTTATCTCTTTGTTCATGCAACTTATAATTTGATGTTGTTGCAGTGTCACAAACTGCATCTCTAACTGAATGATTCCGGTTTTTAATTCTCTAATTGTAATACATTCCCTGCAAGTATATACCAAAACCTCATTAGTAGCTTCAATATTTATTCTGCCTCATATGATTCATCTAATTCCTAACTCTTCATTTCCAATTTTACAGTGTTTGAGTCCATGTTAACACAATATCACCTGGTCGCTCTTCCTGTTTTAATTCTTGTGCTAATACCATCCTCTTTTAAGCCCTGCCCCACTTCTCCGGCTTCTATGTCTGACACCGGCAGACACAGTAAGGCTGTTTGCATTAGCTGTGTCACCTTTGCTGGCTCACCGACGCTCACTTAAGGGGGAAAATTTATAGTGCCAAGACCGGAATTCAAACAACATGAAGTCTTGCTGTATTCTGACATATTGCAGTTAGCCCCAGCACTTGAACTGCTCCGGAGAAGAAAGAGTTAAATTCTATGCAGGGCATAGAACGTTGAGCTCGAGCTCCGTTCAAGCCTCCGTCTGCTGCACTTTGAAGTGTAACCATCAGATTCTTTACTCTGCCTAACTGAACAGTCGCTCTGGAGATTTCTCCTTCGCTCTCGGTTCGGTCAGTTTAAAAATCGTCGGTTACCAATATTTTCGCATTGTTTTTCGGTTCAGATCCCTGTCTGTGGTACAGTAAGTGCATAGGTAGTGGACTTGGTTAGAAAAAGTATGTGGAAATTGTAAAGTGAATTGTGTGTCGATTCAGCTGAACCGGTTCTGGTTTAGTGATTGTTTTTCTCTTACAGGAAATTTAGTGTGAGGTACCAGTCCTTATCGGTTTAAAAAAAAAAAGTGTCTTACTTTTTTTTCAAATACCCGTAACACGGTTATAAACTGATAAGGGCGTCTTGCCTGGTGGTTGCCATAAAAAGGGTAAGGATTTAGTTATGGCTTTGTCTGAGAAACCCAAGAAAAAAAACGGGCCCACTGGGTTTCAGTATTGCAGTGAGTGTGGGGAGGCCTTTGCTAAGGCTGACCCCCACACCACTTGTGTTTACTGTCTGGGTTTTAGTCACCTAGAGTCAGACTGCCAAATTTGTAAGAATTTTCCTAAAGCCACCCTGGACAAAAGGTTGGGCAAGCTTAGGGAAAAGGAGGCCGAGAAGTCCACTGACCCGGATGGCCAGCCGGTTCAGTTCCGACTGAACCAGAAGGAGTGCCCTCTGAGCAGGGCGAGACTCCTTCGGGCAAAAGGAGAGCTGATTCTGAAGGATCTGGTCCATCAGAAAGAAAAAGAAAAGGCAAATCAGCTGGTTCGGATCCAGAACCACATCATCCGATCGCCGAGGATATTGCCCAAGTGATTCGCCTAGTGGAATTACTTTGTTCGGTTCGGCTGATCCGGCTCTAGCAGGCATTTGGTCCGTCAGTTCCTCTGGTTCAAGATTATACCCTGAAGATTTTTATGAACCGAACTTGAGGGAATGATGATTATGATGACGATGAAGGTGATGATGATGATGATGATGATGGAATAGAAGGTCTGGATGAGCCTATCAAACGGACAGCTCCCCAGACAGGCCTTCTGGTGTTTCCACTCCCAGGCTTTCTGAGTCCCTTCCCATTTTATGTTCTACAGGAAGTGTCAGAAACCCTCCAGCTCCCTATGGAAGAAGCTATTGAGGAACAAGAAGAGACTGACTGTGTGGAGATGATGGACATCCCAGAGTCCAAAAGGTTGTCTATTCCCCTTCACAAGTCTTTTGGGAAACAGACACAAAAGCTGTTAAAAACTCCAAATTCATTACCTCCCATGGACAGACGGATGGACAAGAGGTACATACTGTTAGGCTCAGGTACGTAGTGCTTGTACCAGCAGTGCAGCCATGTTGGGGTCATGCAGGCTGCAGCCTGTGATAAGGCTAACATTCCCTTGGCTTCACAGCCCCCCAGATAAAGACTCCAGGAAGTTGGATGCCATGGCAAAGAAGCAGTACATGGCATCCTCTTTGGGACTCAGGCAGGCTAATTACATGGCCTATATAGCCAGGTACTAGAAGTCCAGGTGGGACACTGTACTGGCACTGGCTAAGCAGGCCCCTCCCTGCTTGCCAAGGAGCTGGGGAAGGTGGCTGCTGATAGGATTGAGGTATTGAAGATTCAATGTCATGCTGCTGTAGACTCCATTGATGTTTCATATAGAGTCATGGCTACATCTGTGGCTCTTTGGAGACTAGCTTGGCTCAAGTGTACTAGCCTATCTCAGGATACCCAGGCTAAGGCTATGGACTTTCCGTGGTTAATAATTCTCTGTTTGGGGAGCAGATAGACTTATATGAAAAAATGAATGAATACAGGACCACCTATAGGAGTGCACAGGCCAAGGAAGGCAGGCAACTCCTCAAAGGCAGCAAGCTAGGGGCAGGGCAGGCCTTTTCATAGGCCTTTCTACCACAGGCCTCCTCTCCTTTTTCTCAGAGGGGGTTCTTCAGAGGGAAAGGTAGAAGGGAGATGAGCAAGGCTGCATCCACCTCTCAGCCTAAGGCTTCTGCCAAGCAGACACCCTGAAGCGTCAGCCCGGTTCGACTCCCCCATGCCTGTAGGATGCAGGATGGCTTACTATTTCCAAGACTGGAAGTCTGTTACCTCAGACAGGTGGGTCCTGGAGATAGTAGGCCAGGGACAGCTCTCAGCTTCAAAAAATTCCCAAAGCTGAGAGACAGATCCTTTCCCCTGCAAACATCTCAAAACCATTGCCCTAGAGGCAGAGGTTTCATCTCTTCTGGCCTTAAGGGAAATAGAGAGTTCCTACAGTACACAGTGGAAAAGGTCTGTACTCAGGTACTTCCTTACCCCGAAAAAAAACAGGAGTGGCAGCCATCCTAAACTTAAGATACCTAAACGAACATTTGTTAAAGCCAAAGTTCAAAATGGTGATTCTGGGAATAATTCTTCCCTCTCTAAGGCCAGGGGATTGGCTAGCCTCCCTGGACCTAAAGGATACCTACTTTCACATTCCCATCAGGTGCTCCCACAGAAAGTACCTCAGGTTTGGACTGCCTTCAGGCCATTACCAGTTCAAAGCAATGCCCTTCGGCCAAACATCAGCTCCAAGGGTGTTCACAAAGTGCCTAGCATTTGTAGTGGCATTCCTAAGGAGGAAAAAATATTTCCACATTCCCATACCTGGACAACTGGCTCATAGTGGGTCAGTCTCCAGACCAAGTCAAGTCAGATCTAAAAGTGACCCAGCAAGTACTCACTTCTAGGTTTCCTCCTCAGTCTTCCCAAGTTAGTTTTGAGCCAGTGCAACTGTTGACTTTCATAAAGGTAGAACTGGACACTGTCAAAGCAAGAGCATTTCTCCCCTTGGTAAGGGTGAAGACCATCATGGAGCTGGCTTCTTCCTTCCACCTTCTGGTTTCTCGACTAACAAGACACTTTCTTCAGTTTCTGGGCCACATGACAGCTTCCACTGCAGTGGTCCAGGGGGACAGATTTCAGATGAGAGACATTAAGTTTCATCTGAGGGCTTTTTGGTCTCAGAAAAAAAGATCCTCTGACCAAACTTGTTCCAGTGACTCAGACCCTGATCCAGGCTCTTCAATGGTGGCAGGATCAGGACAATCTCAGGCAATGGGTCCCATTCATTACTCAGTCTCATTCTGTGGTTCTAACCACAGACTCCTCTCTCCTGAGGTGGGGAGCTCACTTGGGGACCCTCACAGCCCAGGGAGTGTGGTCCATTCAGGAGTCTCTTCTCCACATCAGTCTTCTGGAGCTCTTGGCAGTTTACCTGGCTCTGCAAGCCTTCTCACAATCAGTACAGAACAATATAGTTCAGGTCAGGACAGACAACACCACCACCATGTGGTATATCAACAAGTAGGGAAGCACTCAGTCTACAGCCTTGTGCATGGAAGCCATGAAAATATGGTCCCTGGCTTATTCCCTACATACCTCTCTGGTAGCAGTCCACCTCCCAAGAAAGGACAATGTGCTAGAAGATGCATTGAGCAGGATTTCCCAGGGCCATCACGAATGGTCCCTGGATCCCTTAGTATTAAAAGTGATTTTTCCAAGAAGGGACACTCCAGAGATAAATCTCTTTGCAGCCCCAGACAATCACCAACTTCCTCTCTTCTGTTGAAGACCCCCCAGTCTTGGGCTCAGTCCCTCTGGATGCTCTGACTCTGGATTGGAAAGGGAAATTTCTGCATGCCTTCCCTCCTTTTCCTCTACTGTTCCAGGTCCTGGTCAAGATAAGGTCACAATCTTGCAAAGTGATCCTGATTGCTCCAGATTGGGCCAGGTAGCCTTGGTATCCCCTGTTGCTGTCCCTAATGGTCCATCTTCCCTTATCTCTTCCCAGGAATCACAATCTGTTATCCTACTCTCAGGGGAGGATCTGGTATCCCAACCTTCGGTCTCTCAATCTCAAGGCATGGCTCTTGAAGAGTTAGAGTATGCGAATTTGCACCTGTCTCAAGGGGTTCTGGATGTTCTCAAAGCCTCTTGAAAACCTGCCACCAGGAAAACTTATAACTCCAAATGGAAAAGATTCAACATTTGGTGTTCCAAGAAGCATATAACTCCAGATACTGTTGACTTGTCTACAGTTCTGGATTATATGGTTCATCTTAATGGCCTAGGCCTCAGATCAACTACCCTCAAAGTACACTTGTCAGCTGTTTCTGCTTTCCTGTCAATGGGAAAGCCCTCCTCACTGGTGTCTCACCCTGTTTTTTGTAAGTCTTTCAAGGGACTGCTTCATACCAATCCCCGTTTAGGGATCCTACTCCTGCTTGGGACCTTAATATTTGCATTGCTCAGCTTATGCAACCCCCTTTTGAGCCTTTGTCCTCAGCAGAGCTTAAGTACTTGACTTGGAAAACTGTGTTCCTGGTAGCTATTACCTCTGGCAGACATATTAGTGAATTGCAAGCTCTGTCAGTGGAGCCTGATTTTATCTCATTGCATAGTGATAAGGTGGCCCTTAGAACCAACAGGAGGTTCTTGCTTAAAGTGGTTTCAGATTTTCATTTGAACCAATCCTTGTCTCTCCCTCTGTTTTCACTGATCATTCTTCTTCAGGAGAGAAGATTACACAGTTTAGATGTCAAAAGGGCCCTTAGTTACTACATTGAGTGTACTAAGGCACACAGGTTTGACTCCTCCAGTTGTTCCTCACTTGAAGTGGGAAAGGGCAACCTGCCACTAAGAGAACTATTGCCAGGTGGATTGTCTCTTGTATACAATTCTGCTATGAAAAGCTAGGCAAAATACCACCCTCTGGCCTGAGGGCTCATTTGACTAGAGGTACAGCTGCTTCCTTGGCTGCGGCCAGGGATATTCTCTTACTGGAGATATGTTAAGCAGCCACCTGGAAAACAGTCCATACATTCACCAAGCATTACTCTCTGGATATCCAGGCTAGGAGTGATGCTCGGTTTGGTACAGCAGTACTGCCGAGCCTATTCCCAAAATAGATTTGAATCCCTCCTCCATGGAGGTGCTGCTTGGTAGTCTGCAATATGACAGAATACAGCAAGACTTCATGTTGTTTGAAGAAAAAATTACTCACCTTAGTAATTGTGTTTCTTCTAATGGAGTCTTGCTGTATTCTGACCTCCCCCCTGCCTCCCCTCTCAGAACCTGTTTTTTGGGAAGTGGGCTGGCAGGTGCAGTGTTGCACCCAAGGGGTACATTTGGGCACTCCCTCTTTTTAAAGAGGGGGAGTTGGGTTATGTTTTATTGTTTTGATAGTCATAAGTTTTTCACTACCTGGTTTTTGGTTTTGAATTTCTCAACTTGAGTCTTTTGAGGGGGGGGTCCAAAATATTTGGTTGCCTTTTTGGCTAGTAAAACTTTTTACAATTTCCACATAGTGGGGTTAGTTAGTTAGTATTAACTTGTAAGAATCTGACGGTTACACTTAAAGTGCAGCAGACAGAGGTTTGAACCGAGCTCAAGCTCAACGTTCTATGCCCTGCATAGAATTTAACTCTTTCCTCTCTGGAGCAGTTCAAGTGCTGGGGCTAACTGCAATATGTCAGAATACAGCAAGACTCTATTAGAAGAAACACAATTACTAAGGTAAGTAATTTTTCCCTAGCGTGTCTGCCCACTTCCAGTTCCCTCACAACAGTTAAGGTCTTTTGTCCAACAAATGAGCTTTATACTGCCCTTAAAAGGTCAGTTAACAACTCTGTGGCCTGAATTCTTATACAAATACTAGTTATTTTAGCCTGTTTACCCCAAGCAAATATCAGACACTCTTATTATTGTCACTATATAAATAGTCCTAACAGGACTTCCTTCCAGCAAGAAGGCTGCAGTAAAAGGCTTGGTTTTAAAAATACCTCCCAGGCAAAATACCAGCCTGGTACAGAATCAAACAGTGCTATTCAGCTCCCTGCCTTGAAAAGTTTGCCTAATCTTGTTGTTTTATTGTTCTACTGTATTAATTGTATCTTATATGGGGTACTTCACCTAATCATCTTGTTTTATTGTTCTACTGTGCTCATTGTGTCTTGTATGGTGTACTTCACCTAGTCTTGTTTTATTGTTCTACTGTACTTACTGAATCTTGTATGGTGTAATTCGCCTGGATCATGCCTGGAAATAGGCATTCAGTTGTCTACTGCATCTACCTGGTCAACAAAAACTAAGTAAATAAAAACATAAGACTTAGACACAAATCAGTTTGTTTATAAACTTTCCTTTTATTCTTCATTATGGGGTCCATTTACTTGGTTGATTGATTAGTTGGTTGGTTTATTTATTTAAAATCTGGTAAATACATGAGCAGTTCTGCCCATAAAGCTGCTACATAAAGGCAGAGGCATTAAAAAAGTACTTTTGCTTGGTATTCATGGAGGAGGAGGAAGGCAGATGTCCAGTGCTAAAGTCCACAGGGAGGAAGGGCAAATGTGTGGCTCAGAGCCCGTTCACTGTGGATAGCATCAGGGCAGAGCCAGATAGACTAAGGGTGGACAAGGCAATGGGACTTGACAGGTTACACCCCAGAGTGATCAGGGAATTGAGGGAACTGGCCGCATCCTTGACAAGGCTCTTCAATCTGTCCCTGGATACAGGGAAGGTGCCGGAGGACTAGAGGAGGGTGGATGTGGTGCTCTTGCACAAGAGAGGAAGCAGGGAGCTGAAGGAGAACTACCGCCCAGTTAGCCTTGCGTCTGTAGTGGGGAAGGTAATGGAGGCACTAATCAAGAAAAGGGTGGTGGATTACCTGGAGGAGTACGGCTTGCAGGACAGCAGACAGCATGGCTTCACCATGGGAAAATCATGCCAGATCAACCTGAGTTCTTTGATTGGGTGACTCAGGTAATTGACCAGGAATGGGCAGTGGACATAGCCTATCTGGACTTCAGCAAGGCCTTCAACACCGTTCCCCACAGGAGGTTGGTGAGCAAGATGGAAAGCTTGGGGTTGGGAGGGAAAATAGCAAGCTGGGTGGAGGTATGGTTAGCAGGGAGAACTCAGAGGGTGGTACTAAATGGGTGCACTCTGAGATGGCAAGGTAAGGTGGGGCGCCACAGGGATCAGTTTTGGGTTCACTCCTCTTCAATATCTACTTCAGTGATATTGCAGAGGGTTTGAGAGGGAGGGTGTGCCTATTTGCCAATGATACAAAAATCTGCAACAGGGTGGACACCCTGAAGGGGGTGGAGGACATGAGGAAGGACCTTAGACACTCAAAGAGTGGGCTGGAAAGTGGCAGCTGCAATTTAATTCCAAGAAGTGTGCTGTGATGTACCTAGGGAGTAAAACACACAAGCAGGATACAGGCGGGGGTCAAAAATCAGAACAAGAAAGGGATCTGGGAATCATAGTCACCTCAAACCTTAAGATAGGATTCCAGTGTAGTAGGGTGGCAGGAACAGCAAATGGACAGACTGGATGGGCCTTGTGGTCCTTATCTGCTGTCATCTTCTATGTTTCTATGAATGTTGGCGTGCATAGGCAGGGGCATTACTAGCAGAAGGAGGGAGATAATAATGCCCCTCTATAAAGCTATGGTGAGGCTGCAGCTAGAGTACGGGGTTCAGTTCTGGAGACCACACCTCTGAAAGGATATAGATGCATTGGAGAGGGTTCAGAGAAGGGCAAACAAAGATGGTGCAGGGTATACAGGTGAAGACATACGAGCAAAGGTATAAGGAGCTGAATCTGTACATGCTGGAAACGAGGAGGAAAAGAGGACATAATTGAAACCTTTAAATATGTAAAGGGACTAAATAAAATAGGAGAAGGGGGTCTGCTAAAGAGGAAGAAGGGAGCCAGAACTAGAGGACACAGCCTCAGATTGCAAGGAAATGGATACAGGGGCAATGTGAGGGGGTGCTTCTTCACAGAGAGGGTGGAGGAAACCTGGAATAGACTGCCAGACAAAGTGGCGGGGGCTGGAACGGTGGAGGAATCTAAGAGGGTTTGAGACAGGCATATGGGGCAGAGTATGGTTGGGAGTGCAGGGGCAGGCAGGAAGGGGGGCATTTGAAAGGGAAGGGATGGGCAGACTAGATGGGTCCTTCAAACAACATGAAGTCTTGCTGTATTCTGACATTATGCAGTTAGCCCCAGTACTTGAACTGCTTCTGAGAGGAAAGAGTTAACTCTATGCCAGAGCATAGAACGTTGAGCTTGAGCTAGGTTCAAACCTCTGTCTGCTGCACTTTGAAGTGTAACGGTAAGATTCTTTACTCTGTCTAACTGAACAGTCGCTCCGGAGATCTGTCCTGTGCTATCGGTCCGGTCCGGTAAATAACGTCGGTTTAAACCGTTATTTTACTTAATTTCAGTTCAGATCCCTGTCTGCGGTACAATAAGTACTTTAGGTAGTGGACTAGTGCTGAATTTTGTGGAAATTGTAAAACTTATATCTGAATCGGTTTGACTGAACCGGTTGTCTGTATTTTGTTTGGTGTTTTTTCTTTCAGTCTGAATTTAGTGTGAGGCACCGGTCCTTATCGGTTCTAAAAAAAAACTTGTTTCATCATTTTTTTCCAACACCCGTGACACGGTTAGGAACCGATAAGGGGGTCTTGCCTGGCTGTTGCCGAAAAAAGGGTAAGTTGTAGGATAGCTTCGTCTGAGAAACCCAAGAGAAAAACCGGGCCCACTGGGTTTCAACACTGCAGTGAGTGTGGAGAGGCCTTTGCTAAGGCTGATCCCCACACCACCTGTGTTTATTGTCTGGATTTTTGACCACCTGGAGTCAGACTGCCAAACATGTAAAAATTTCCCTAAAGCCATCCTGGCTAAAAGATTGGTCAGGCTTAGGGAAAAGGAGGCCGAAAAGTCTGCTGACCTGGATGGCCAGCCCAGTTTGGTTCCGACCGAACCTGAAGGAGTGCCCATTGATCTGGGCGTACTCCCTCAGGCAAACAGAGAGTCAATCCTGAGGGGTCGGTTCTGACAAAAAGAAAGAAAAAGGAGAAATCAGCTGGTTCGGATCCAGAACCTCATCGTCCAGTCACCGAAGAAATTGCCAGAGCGATTAGTATAGTTGAATCGCTCCGTTCGGTTCCGGCTGATCCAACGCCTTCCGGTAGGCGTTCGGTTCGGTCGGTTCCCCTGATTCAGGATTATTCCCCTGGATACTTTTATGAACCGGATTTGGAGGGGGATGAAGATGATGATGATGATGATGATGGTGTGGAAGGTCTGGATGAGCCCATAGAACCGGACATCTCCCCAGACAGACCTTCTGATGTTTCCCCTCCTAGACTTTCTGAGTCCCTTCCCACTTTATGTTCTACAAAAAAGTGGCAGAAACTATCCAGCTCCCTCTGGATGAAGCTGTTGAGGAGCAAGAGGAGCCAGACTATGTGGAGATGATGGACATCCCAGAGTCCAAGAGATTGTCTATTCCCCTTCACAAATCTTTTGGGAAACAGACACAAAAATTACTTAAAACTCCAAATTCTTTGCCTCCTGTGGACAGGCGAATGGACAAGAGGTATATGTTGTCAGGCCCAGGTATGGACTACTTGTATCAGCAATGCAGTCATGTTGGGGTTGTGCAGGCTGCCGCCTGTGATAAGGCTAACATACCCTTGGCTTCACACCCCCCAGATAAAGACTCTAGGAAGCTGGATGCCATGGCTAAAAAAAGTACATGGCATCCTCCTTGGGACTCAGGCAGGCTAACTACATGGCCTACACAGCCAGATACCAGAAGTCCAAATGGGATACTGTTCTGGAGCTGGCTAAACAGGCCTTCCCCCCAGCTGGCCAAGGAGCTGGAGGAGGTGACTGCTGATGGGATTGAGGCATTTAAGATCCAGTTTCATGCTACTTTGGACTCCAGTGATGTGTCATCAAGAATCATGGCTACATCTGTGGCTCTTCAGAGCCTGGCTTGGCTCAGATGTACTAGCCTATCACAGGACACCCAGGCTAAGGCCATGGATTTCCCTGTCATCGAGAATTCTCTGTTTGGGGAGCAGACAGAGAATTATATGAAAAAGATGGATGAGTATAGGACCACCTACAGGAGTGCACAGGCCAAGGAAAGGCAGGCAATGCCTCAAAAGCAGCAATCTAGGGGCAGGGGCAGGCCCTTTAACAGGCCTTTCTACCAGACAGAGGCCTCCTCTTCTTTTCCTCAGAGGGGGTTCTTCAGAGGGAGAGGCAGAAGGGGGGTGAGCAGGGCTGCATCCTCCTCTCAGTCTAAAGCTCCTGCCAAGCAGACACCCTGATGTGTCAACGCGGGTCAACTCCCCAATTCCTGTAGGAGGCAGGCTGGCTTACTACTTCCAGGACTGGAAGTCTGTTAAAGCAGACAAGTGGGTCCTGAGGTAGTAAGCCAGGGACTGGCCTTCAGCTTCAAAAAATTTACAAAGCTGAGGGTCAGGTCTTTTCCACCTAAAACATCTTCGAAACCATTGCCCTAGAGGCAGAGGTTTCATCTCTGCTGGCTCTCAGAGCCATAGAGAAAGTTTCACACCTCAGAGGGCAAAGGTCTGTACTCCAGATACTTCCTTACCCCCCAAAAAAACAGGGGAGTTGCAGCCAATCCTAGATTTAAGATACTTAAAGATGCACCTAGTAAAGCCAAAATTCAAAATGGTGACTCTGGGAATAATTCTTCCCTCTCTAAGGCCAGGGGACTGGTAGCCTCCCTGGACCTAAAGGATGCCTATTTTCACATTCCCATCAGGTGCTCCCACAGAAAGTACCTCAGGTTCGAACTGCCTTCAGGGCATTATTATTTCAAAGCAATGCCCTTCAGCCTAACATCAGCTCCAAGGGTGTTTACAAACTGCCTAGCAGTAGTAGTGGCCTTTCTAAGGAGACAGAACATTTCCATATTCCCTACCTGGATGACTGGCTCATTGTGGGGCAGTCTCCAGACCAAGTCAAGTCAAATTTGCAAGTGACCCAACAAGTGCTCACTTCTGTAGGATTCCTCCTCAGTCTACCCAAATCAGTTCTCGAACCAGTACAACTCTTGACCTTCATAGGGGTAGAGTTGGATACTGTCAAAGCAAGAGCCTTTCTCCCTCTGGCAAGGGTAAAGGCCATTATAGAACTGGCTTCCTCTTTCCACCTTCTGGTGTCTCGACCAGCAAGGCATTTCCTTCAACTCCTAGGACACATGGCAGCTTCGACTGCAGTGGTCCAAGGGGCCAGATTTCAGATGAGGGACATCCAGTTCCATTTGAGGGCTTTTTGGTCTCAGAAAAAAGATCCTCTAACCAAGCTTATTCCAGTGAATCAGACCCTGATCCAGGCTCCCCGATGGTGGTGGATCAGGACAACCTCAGGCAAGGGATTCCATTCATCACTCGGTCTCATTCTGTGGTTCTAAACATGGATACTTCTCTCTGGGGTGGGGAGCTCACCTGGGAGCCCTCGCAGCTCAGGAAGTGTGGTCCCTCAGGAGTCTCTCTCCACATCAGTCTTCTGGAGCTCAGGGCAGTGTACCTGGCTCTACAAGCCTTCTCAGAGTCAGTACAGAACAAGGTAGTTCAGGTCAGGACAGACAACACCACCACCATGTGGTACATCAACAAGCAGGGAGGCACTCAGTCTATGGCCTTGTGCACAGAAGCCATGAAGTTATTGTCCCTGGCTTATTCTCTACAGACCTCTCTGGTAGCAGTCCACCTTCCAGGAAAGGACAATGTACTAGCAGATGCATTGAGCAGGATTTCCAAGGGCCATCACGAATGGTCCCTAGATCCCATGGTGTTAAAAGTGATCTTTTCAAGGTGGGGCACCCCAGATATAGATCTCTTTGCAGCGCCAGACAATCACCAGTTTCCTCACTTTTGTTGCAGAACCCCAGTCTTGGGTTCAGTCCCTCTGGATGCTCTAATTCTGGATTGGGAGGGGAAATTTCTGTATGCCCTTCCTCCTTTTCCTCTACTGTTCAAAGTCCTGATCAAGATAAGGTCACAGTCTTGCAAAGTGATCCTGATTGCTCCAGACTGGGCCAGATAGCCTTGGTATCCACTGTTGCTGTCCCTATCAATCCATCTTCCCCTGTCTCTCCCCCAGGAATCACAACCTGTTAACTTCCTCTCAGAGGAGGATCTGGTGCCCCAACCTTCGGTCTCTCAATCTCAAGGCGTGGCTCTTGAAGAGCTAGAATATGAAAATTTGCATCTGTCTCAAGGGTTCTGGACATTCTGAAAGCCTCTTGAAAACCTGCCACCAGAAGACTTTTAACTCCAAATGGAAAAGATTCAGCATTTGGTGTTTCAAGAAGCATATATCCCCAGATACTGCTGACTTGTCCAGTTCTGGATTACATGGTTCATCTTAATGGCCTAGGCCTCAGACCAGCTACCCTCAAAGTACACTTGCCAACTGTTTCTGCTTTTCTGTCAGTGGGAAGCCTCCTCATTGGCATCTCACCCGCTTTCTGTAAATTCTTCAAAGGATTACTTTATACCAATCCTCCATTTAGGATCCTACTCCTGCTTGGGATCTTAATGTTTGCATTGCTCAGCTTATGCAACCCATTTTGAGCCTTTGTCTTCAGCAGAGCTTAAGTACTTGATTTGGAAAATGGTGTTCCTGAGTAGTTATACTCTGCCAGGCATATCAGTGAACTAAAAGCTCTGTCAGTGGAGCCTGATTTTATTTCATTCCATAGAGATCAGGTGGTCTTTAGAACCAACAGGAGGTTCTTACCCAAAGTGGTTTCAGATTTTCATTTGAACCAATCCATGTCTCTTCCTGTATTCTTCACTGATCATTCTTCTTTGGGAGAGAGAAGATTACACAGTTTGATGTTAAAAGGCGCTTAGCTACTACACTGACCATACTAAGGCACTTAGGTTTGACTCCTCCAGTTGTTCCTCACTGTGGTGAAGTGGGAAAGGGTAAACCTGCTACTAAAAGAACTATTGCTAGGTGGATTGTCTCTTGTATACAATTCTGCTATGAAAAACTAGGAAAAGTGCCCCTCAGGCCTGAGGGCTCATTCGACTAGAGGTACAGCTGCTTCTCTGGCTGCTGCCAGAGATATACCCTTATTAGAGATATGCAAAGCAGCCACCTGGAAAACAGTCCATACATTAACCAAGCATTACCTCTGATATCCAAGCTAGGAATGATGCAAGGTTTGGTACAGCAGTACTGCAGAGCCTATTCCCAAAATAGGTTCAATACCTTCCTCCATGGAGGTACTGCTTGTAGTTCAGAATGTCAGAATACAGCAAGACTGCATGTTGTTTGAAGAAAAAAAATTACTCACCTTAGTAATTGTATTTCTTCTGATGGAGTCTTGCTGTATTCTGACCTCCCTTCCCGCCTCCCTCTCAGAACCTGGTTTTTGGGAAGTGGGCTGGTAGGCTAATGTTGCACCTCCGGTGTACTTTGCACTCTCCCTTTTTAGACAGGGGAGTGGGCTATTTAGATGTTTTGGTAATTATTTTTGTTCACTACCTAGTTTTTGTTTTGGATTTCTTGACTCGAGTTTTTTGAGGATCCAAAATATTCGGTTGCCTTTTTGGCTAGTGAATTTTAAAATTTCCACATAGTGGGGATAGTTAGTTAGTGTTAGCTCGTAAGAATCTAATGGTTACACTTTAAAGTGCAGCAGACAGAGGTTTGAACTGAGCTTGAACTCAACATTCTATGCTCTGGCATGGAGTTAACTCATACCTCTCCGGAGCAGTTCAAATGCTGGGGCTAACTGCATAATGTCAGAATACAGCAAAACTCCATTAGAAGAAACCAATTACTAAGGTGAGTAATTTTTTCTTTTCTACCATCAAGCTTCTATGATTCTATGATTTTTATGGGGACCAGTTACAAATAACAAACAAAGGCATCAAAAACAAGATACATCAAACATACAAAATAACTTGTAATAACATAAAAAACAAACTGTAAAACAGATCCAAACAATAAAGCTTAACTACAGTTACATTGCTGAAAAGTTGAAAAATATTTTACAAGCATCATTTTAAACAGATAGGCTCAGGGTTTCAGCAACAAGATTATGTGGAAGAGAATTATAAAAGCTAGGAAACTGAAACAGAGCTCTCTGAACTAAGGTAGTTTTTATTGTAGAAATATTGAAGAAAGCAGACAAGGACGCTCTAGTATGTAAAGTAACAAGGTTAGATCTGATCGAAAATAATAATTAAGACTAGCCATTACTTTCCTAGCAATTGTGCCAAGTTGAATCTTAAAACTGGTAATTGAAGTGGGCCATAGAACAGTTTTTAAAAGTACACAATGGTGAGTGCATACAGAAAGTTGGATAGCAAATCTTACAGCCTGCTTGTACAGAACTTTAATCCTAGCATTCGCAACCTCCTAAGCTGCAAAGTATAACAATAAATCATAATCAATTAATAGAAGCAGAAAACTTTGAGATAACAAAAATGTTGTAGATGATAACAAAAATGAGTTGATCCTATATAATGCACCCCATCTCTGATGAAGAGTCTTGGTCAATTATGAAATATGAAAACTATATGTTAAAGAGCTGTCAATGAACAGCTCCAGATGTTTAAAAACAGAAAGTTGTTCAATGCTAATACCATTCAAAGTTGTGATAAATGTCACATACCCACTCAGCAGGTCAGGCCCTCTGCTCCCACAGTGCCAACCTCCGAGTGCAGTCTTGTGAACAGGAAACAGAAAAAAGGGTAACCCTCCTGTCTGTTTTGTGGGTTCGAATCAACCTTTGGTCTCAGTTCTGGAGGGATTCAAACTATGAACCTATTGCTAGCGTACCCAATGTACAGGCTCAGATAATTCTGCTCTTCGGGTGGCCTGATAACTTTCACCTACGGGCACCTAACCAGGTGTACAAAATGAACTCTTAAAAACTCTAATAAAGGCCTCAGATTTACTCTTACCTTTCCAATTTGGTACTACCATATAAGCTTAAGCACAGTGTCAACTTTAAACATCTAAGCTTCACTTACAAAAAAGAGAAGTTTCAAGGCACACCAGGCAGTTTCTGTTTTAAACTATGTATCTTTACTTTAAGATATATAAAAATTGGTAAACAGTAAATACAGAACAAAATATCCCACGCATACAATCTTAAAAACAAAACAGGTTTAAAAGTGTAAAATTCCTACTAACTGTTAGACTTATTTCTCTAAGGTATTTCTTATAATCTTTCAGTGTTCTTAGATGTTCCTTCTCTCAGTCCCAGTATATGAATGTGTATCAATGGAAAATAGACTACAGTTTAAAATGCTGTGTTTCATCCCTCTTCATGATGTCATCATCTAGCTCCTCCCTTTCAGGATATATAAAAAAAATCTATATATCTATCTATCTCTCTCTCTCTCTATATATATATATATATATATATATATATATATATATATATATATATAACAGGAAGTCCTATCAAGGTATTGGATTCTGTGACTCAGCAAGACCAGTGTCCAAATGATGACACTGTTAATTAAGACTTGTAATTTCTTAGTCCCTTTGATCCATGAGCAGTTCTTTCTCAAACACATCAAAGGACATTTTATGACACCAGGTGCAATGAACTGATTTCCTGAGGATGTCATAAAATGGATATTCCACTTCCTTATGACACCAGGTGCAATTAAATGACTTTCCTGAGGATGTTATAAAATGGATATGTTAGTTCCTGGCTTCAAAGCAAACTGACAAGTTAATTGCATTCAGAGATCGGCTGGTTTAACGTGATATCCTGTCTTTTGAACTGATATCTGGGGGTGGGGTTTTGTCATCTCAGGCACAGGATTTTCATGACAGACAATCCCACTACATTTTATAGTACAAAATCATAGAGTTATCAGTACCGCTGTCTAAGTGTCACAATAACAATGTTGATATTAGTAAGAATTTTTCTTTAGTATATGAAAAACTATACATTTTGTTTTTGATGCATTCAGGACAAGCTTATGTGATAGGAACCACTGCTGTACTGAGTTGAAATCAGATGAATGATACTCTGCAATTCCACAAGATTACCACCACCAACATAAATCACCGCATCATCTGTGTACAACAAATATCTACAAATTGAAAAACAGGGGACCCAGTACTGAACCCTGTGGAACCCTCACAGACACAGTGGACAGAGAGGAAAAACAATTAGTAATTTTAGTTTTCTGAAAATGATCATCCAAATAATTATGACACCAGCCCAGCACAGTATCCCATTGTTAGGGCACCATCATTAGGGTGTCGTCATTAGGGTGCAGGGGATCTGGGCACCCGGACTTTAGGGCACGGTCCACTTTGTCACCTCCACCTCGATATGCCTGGGATGGAGGTGATTATATATTTTTAAGGGGCGGTCCTGGAGGCAAAGCTCCCTGCCGAAACATGGCACACATCAGTGGTGCACTCTGTGTGTGTGTGCACCATTTCCTAGTGCTCTTGTTCTGTGCAGCATAATGGTTGCACCATAAAGGACGTTGCAGTAGTTGACCATGCAACGTCATGGGTGAATCCCCCAGCATGGCCTCAGAACAACCCAATTCACTCAAAGCTTTAATCAAAGGCTGATGGTTGATGAGATTTAAAGCCTTGGTGAGATCCACATACACAGCCGTGGATACGTGACCCTTGTCCAGTGCCTGATGTATAGACTATATGAATTCCATTAAGGCGGTTTTGGTGCTATGTCCAGGGTGGAAGCCATGTTGGGCTGGGGTTAGAGCCTCATACTTGGTGATATATTTGAGAAATTGATCAAAGACAACACATTAAAGTACTTTTGCTGGCTGGCCCGATGATGCTGAGGGTTGAGGCACTGGATGCCACATCTCACGCCGTGCTGGTGACCCATGTTCGGAAACGAGCACAGGTCACCGTGGGTCGGCAGGGTGGAGATGGATCGAGCAGTGATTAAGTGCTCTCCATCTCCGAGGAGGGAGGTGATCAGCAGCTGGTGCTCGCCTGACCCCTAACGGAGGCTGGGGCTCAGTGACACAGAGCCGCAACAACATGGGGTGGAAGCATGGCAGACACTTGACGTGGGCTCACACGGGAGCATGTGTGACTCTTTCGCAGGCATCATTGCATGCCACGTTCCCGTAAGGGGGCAGAAAAATGGAAATCGCTCGCAGTGAATGATGGGGGAGCCCCACAGGGCCCGCCTCCGAACCACGGCACCGGCACCTTCATCCATTGCCGGCAGGGGGAAGGCCTCCCCCCGTCAGACCCACTGGGGGGGAAGCCTTGGAGTTCGCCGGCGCAGGTGGTCATACTGGGGTGTCGAGGCTGGGGACTCCCTTAGAAGGCAGTGAGCCATGGGCCATGGAGCGGGGAGAATAAATAATAATAATAAAAAGTACTTTTGCAAGGGGGGGCCAGTAGCAAAATTGTCCTATAGTTTTGCAGACTTGCAGTGCTACCAGATTTATGTACAGGCACCACTTTATGTATTTTCCATAGTTTAGGAAACTGATCCAGGCAAAGTGATTTGACAAAAAGTTTTGCTAGAGGGTAACACAAAATGTCAGCAGTGGCCTTGATCAGCCTATAATCTAATTCATCAATGCCTACCGAAGGTTGAGGGTTCATTTTAGAAATGTAACCAAACACATCCAGAGGGGTAAGAGCTCTAAAATAAAACTTAGGCAAGTTTAAATTGAATGTGAGGGGGCTATAATTGCTCTCTGGAATATATTTATCCAAGATTGTAAAAAAAATAGAAGAATTTAATTCTTTAGCAATCTTAGAGGAATCAGCGTAAGAGTAGTAAGCAAATTAGGGCAAGTTTTGTAATTCTTACCTAACATCTCATTAATGATTTCCTAGGTATCCACAACATCTCTACCTGAAGACTCATTCTGCTTTCTCAGCAAATAATCCTGTTTTACTCTACAAATCTGAGATTTTCATTTGTTGTGTAACTGATTATATTCAAGTAATGCAGCATCTGAAGATGTTTTCCTGAATTACTTAGGAATTGGAAAACGGATCCTTGCCACTAGTAGAGTGTCTCTGCTCCCGCTGTTTAATCCTTTACTGAAGTCCCAGTCCCAGTTTGTGACATCATAAATCTTGTAAGAATATGCCTTATCCATAGAGAATCACTCTTTGGTCTTATGGTGCAGGTGCTAAGACCCTGTAGGAGTAAAACATTTAGGCCCTGTCCACACTGGAACTTTTAAACCGCTTTAACTCTGTTAAATGGTTTTAACGGTTTGCATCCACACTGTAGCACAGTTATTCAAACAACATGAAGTCTTGCTATATTATAGACATTAGCAGTTTGATCTAGCTCTAGAACTGCCCCGGAGTGAAATGGTTAAAACCATTCCAAAATAGAATTTTGGCACGAGAGCAGCTCTATCTGTGTCATTTCAAACTTGAACTGTCAGATCTTTACGAGCCAAACTCACTAAGGTCTGTGTGGAAGCTGTAACCTACACTAGCCAAATGGCTACCTAAATAATAACAACCATTGATGGTCCCAACACCCAAGACTCAAGTCAGGGACCAGAAATACTAACACCATTCTAATAATATGAAAATGGAACATAAGTATAATAAAACACACACACGCAGCATACATACACACCCCAAAGTTCCAAAGGGGACAAAATGCTAACAGGACATAAGTAGTGCCCACACTAAGTTGCCCGCACCCACCAAGTAGAGGTTCTGAGAGGGGCAGGTTGGGGAGGTTCTAATATAGCAAGACTCCATTAGAAGAAGCAACATTACTAAGGTGAGTAATTTTTCTTCAAACAACATGAAGTCTTGCTATATTATAGACATTAACAGAATACACAGCAGTACCTCCATGGAGGAGGGCAGAACCTACTTAGGAATAGGCTCTGAAGAACAGCTGTGCCAAACCGAGCATCTCTCCTGGCCTGGACATCCAGGGAGTAATGCTTGGTAAAGTGTGACCGTTTTCCAAGTAGCAGCCTGGCAAATCTCTAATAAAGGATATCTCTGGCAGCAGCTAGAGACGAGCTGTACCCCTGGTAGAATGAGACCTCAAACTGGGGCTCTGCCCACTTTCTGATAACAAAATTGAATACAAGAGACAATCCACCTGGCTATTGATCTCTTAGTGGCAGGTTTGCCTTTCCCAACTTCACCATAGGTAAGGAAAAGTTGGAGGGATTTGAACCTGTGACCTTTGGTACGCTCTATATAATAACCAAGAGCTCTCTTAACATCCAGGCTGTGCAACCTCCTCTCACCCAAGAGGAGTGATCAGTGAAAATACTGGAAGGAGATAGATTGATTAAGATGGAAATCTGAAACCACCTTAGGCAAAAACTTCCTATTAGTCCTAAGGACTACCTTATCCCTGTGGAAAGAAATAAAGTCAGTCTCCACTGACAAGCGCTTATGCATGGCAGAGTGATAGCCACTAGAAAAACAGTTTTCCAAGTTAGGTACTTAAGCTCTGCAGAAGACAGAGGTTCAAGGGGTTGCATTAACTGGGCAATGCAAACATTAAGGTCCCAACGAGGGGCGGTTCCCAAAGGGAGGATTAGTATGGGAGTAATCCTTAAAAACTTGGAAAACACAGGATGAGAGGAAAGAGGGGACGACTTTCCTGCTGACACAAAAGCAGACACAGCTGCCAAATGAACTCTCAGGGTAGCTGGTCTGAGACCCAAGGAATTAAGATGTACCATGTAATCTAACAAAATGGGCAATTCAGCAGATTCTGGGAAATATTTTTCCAGCACACCAAATGGAAAACCTTTTCCATTTAGAACTATAAGTAGCCCTAGTGGAAGGCTTTCTGGAAGCCTTTAGGATCTCAAGAACACCCTGAGAGAGGTGTAAATCAGCAAACTCTAACTCCTCAAGAGCCAGGCCTTGAGGTTGAGGGATTGAGGTCCGATACCAAACCCTTCCCTGGGCACAAGTCAACAGATTGTGATTCCTGGGGAGGCACAGGGAAGATGGACTGTCAGAGACAGAAGGAGGGGTACCAGGGCTGCCTGGCCCAATCCGGGGCAATCAGAATCACCCTGCAAGGCTGAGATCTGATTTTGACTAGTACTTGAATAGGAGAGGAAGGGGAAGCATGGAACTTCCCTCCAATCCAGAAGAAGGGCATCCAGGGGAACTGAGCCCAGCACTGGAGGCCTGCAACAGAACAGAGGAAGTTTGTGATTGTCTGGGGCTGCAAAATATCTATCTGAGGGATGCCCCACCTGGCAAAAACTATCCCCAGCATTGAGGATCCAGGGACCATTCGTGATGGCCCTGGGAAATCCTGCTGAGGGCATCCGCTAGGACATTGTCCTTCCCTGGAAGATGAACTGCTATGAGGGAAGTGTTCAGGAATAGGCCAGAGACCACAACTTCATTGCCTCGGTGCACAAGGCAAGACTGAGTGCCCCTGTTTGTTGATGTACCACATTGTTGTGGTGTTGTCTGTTCTGACTTGTATCACCTTGTTGTGGACAGATGCAGAAAAAGCTTGAAGAGCTAAAAAGACAGCTCTGAGTTCCAGCAAATTGATGTGGAGCAGAGATTCCTGTGGGGACCAAACTCCCTGAGTGGAAAGGTCGCCCATGTGGGCTCCCCAACCCAGAAGGGAAGCATCTGTAGTGAGAGTCAAGTCGTGAGAAGGGGAAATGAAGGGAACCCCCGCTCTTAAATTGCTCTGATCCTGCCACCACTGAAGAGCTAGGATCAAGGTTCAAGTCACTGGGACCAACTTGGAAAGGGGGTCTCTTCTCTGAGACCAAAAGGTTCTCAAGTGAAACCGAATGTCTCTCATCTGAAATCTGGCTCCCTGCACAACAGCTGTGGATGCAGCCATGTGCCCCAGGAGCTGCAGAAAGTGTCTTGCTGGTCGAGAGACCTGCAGAGTGAAGGAAGAGGCCAGAGCCACTAAATTCCTTACCCTTTCTGGGGAAGAAAGGCTCTGGCTAGCTTTGTGTCCAATTCTGCCCCTATAAAGGTGAGTACCTGGACTGGTTCCAGAACCGACTTTGGTAGGTTTAGCAGAAAACCCAGGGAGGTGAGAAGCTGCTGGGTGACCTGCAGGTGAGATTTTGCCTGTTCTGGGGACTGGCCTACAGTGAGCCAGTCATCTAGATAGGGAAAAACAGCAGTCCTCTGCCTCCTTAAGTGGGCCACTGCCACTGCTAGACACTTTGTGAATACCCTGAGCAGAGGTAAGGCCAAGGGCATTGCTCTGAACTGGTAATGACCTGAGGGCAGTTCGAATCTGAGGTACTTTATGGGATCTTCTGATCAGGACATGGAAATAGGCATCCTTGAGGTCCAGGGAGGCTAGCCAGTCCCTGGCCTTAGGGAAGGTAAAATCATTGCCAGAGTTACCATTTTGAACTTTGGTTTCAAAGATGCTTGTTCAGATATCTGAGATCTAAAATGGGCGCCATTCTCCTGTCTTTTTGGGGTAAGGAAGTATCTGGAATACAGACCCTGCCCTGATGCAGGGAGGAACCCTTTCTACTGCTCTGAGAGCTAACAGGATGAGACCTCTGTTTCCAGGCGAGGGTCTCTGAAGCACTTGCAGGTAGAAAAAGTCTGCTTCTCAACTTGGGAAACTTTTTGAAGCTGAGAACCAGACCCTGGCTTACTACTTCCAGAACCCACTTGTCTGAGGTTAAAGAAGCCCAATTCTGACTGAAGTAAGCCAGCCTGCCCCCCACTGGTACAGGAGAATCGGCCCTGGGCACCCCATCAGGGTGCCTGTTTTGCAGGAGCTTTAGGCTGGGGGTTGGGAGCAGGTCTGCCCACCCCTCGTCTGCCCCTGCCTCTGAAGAAGCCCCTCTGAGCATAGGCAGAGGAGGCCTGAGTCTGGTAGAAAGGCCTGTGAAAAGGCCTACCCCTACCCCTACCCCTGGGGGCATGCCTTTGAGGAGTGGCTTGCCGCTCCTTAGCCTGGGCACGCTTGTAAGTAGTCCTATATTCATCCATCTTCTTCATGTAATTCTCTGTCTGCTCTCCAAACAGAGAATTTCCCACCACAGGAAAATCCATAGCCTTAGTCTGGGTATCCTGTGACAAACTAGTACACCTGAGCCAGGCCAACCTATGAAAAGCTACAGATGTGGCCATGACCCTAGAGGAAACATCATTAACATCCACAGCAGTATGAAACTGAACCTTAGAGGCTTCAATGCCATCAGCAGCCACCTGTTCTAGTTCACTAGCCAGCTGGCCATGGGCCTGCTTGGCCAATTGCATAACAGTATCCCATCTAGATTTTTGATACCTAGCTACATAAGCCATATAATTTGCTTGCCTGAGTCCCAGAGAGGCTGCCATATACTGTTTTTGCCATGGCATCAATCTTCCTGGAATCTTTGTCAGGAGGATGTGAAGCCAAGGAATATTAGTTTATCACAGACAGCAGCCTGAACTACCCCAACATGACTGCATTGCTGAGAAAGGAATTCTGTATCAGGGCCTGACAATGTATACCTTCTGTCCATCTTTATATCTACAGGAGGCACAGAATTAGGAGCTTTTAAAATTTTATTTGTTTGCTTCCTAAAAGACTTATGTAAAGGAATAGACAATCTCCTAGACTCTGGAATATCCATCATTTCTACAAAATCAGGCTCCTCTTGCTCATCCACAGCCTCTTCTAAAGGAAGCTGGAGGTTTCAGCAACTTTTTATAAAACATAAAATGAGATGGGACTCAGACAGCATAGGGGAGATTCTAAAGGTCTGTCTGCGGAGATGTCCGGTTCAATGGGCACACCCAGACCTTCCCAGCCACATTCATACTGTTCATAATCCTCCTCCCTCCTCTGGTTCATAAAATTCTCAATATCATAATCCTGAACCACTGGGACCGACGAACCGACCTTTTACCAGATAGTGGTGGTTCGGACGGACCCTGAGACAGTGACTGGACAATTTGTATGGCTTTTGCTATCTCTGCAGCAGTTGGAGAAGGAATTTTGGACTCCAGACCTGCTGATTTTCTTGTTTTCGTTACTGGAATTGGTTCCTCAGAACCAGCTTTTCTTTTGCCCGAGGAAGTCTGGCCCTGGTCAGAGGGCACTCCCTCTGGTTCGGTTGGCACCGAACCGGGCTGGCCATCCGGTCAGCGGACTTTTTACCTCTCATTCCCTGAGCCTGCCCAATCTTTTTCCAGGGTGGCTGCAGGGAAATTTACATACCTGGCAGTCTGACTGAGGTGGTCAAACCCAGACAATAAACACTGTGGTGTGTGGGTCAGCCTTGGTAAAGACTTCCCACAAACATGACAGTGTTGAAACCCAGCGGAGCCCGGTTTTCTTTTGGGTTTCTCAGACATAATGGCAGCCTAACGAAAAACTTGCTGCTGCGGCAGTGCCAAATAGAACACCATATCGGTTCCTAACCGTGTCAGGTATTGGAAAAAAAGCGTAATAAATCCGTTTTTTTAGAACCGATAAGAACCGAGAACCGCACTCTAAAATAGTAACTTTAGTTTTAAATGAGTTTTAAACCCACTGATCGGTTCAAAACCGAACCGATAACTTACAAGTTCCACACAGACAAAACCTTCATTTACTTACGGTTACCACAGATAGAGCTTGAACCGAACGGTTTTATGGTTAAAATAAAACTATTCTCGTTAAATCCAACCGAGAAAACACTTTTAAACCGAGAAATGAACCGAGCAGAAGGAGAAATCTCCGAGCGACTGTTCACTGAGGCGGAGTAAAGAATCTGACAGTTCAAGTTTGAAATGACACAGATAGAGCTGCTCGTGCCAAAATTCTATTTTGGAATGGTTTTAACCATTTCACTCGGGCAGTTCTAGAGCTGGATCAAACTGCTAAGGTCTATAATATAGCAAGACTCCATTAGAAGAAACAACATTACTAAGGTGAGTAATTTTTCATCTGTGCTGCAATCTGTTAAAAACTGTACTAAAATCTTGCTTGGAGCAGTACTTTAGCATGGTTTTAACCAACATGTTGCCTAAACCGTGTAACAACAGTATGAATGCAATCGTGTTGTAACACAGTTTAAGGCAAATGTTAACACGCCTCTCTTTTTTATGGCTGTAAAGGAAAAGAATTAAACTTGCATTCTGGAACTTGGAATGAGCTCCTGATTTGAGTTCCATCTTTGTTCCCTGAATTGGCTACTGCGCCAGGTAGTGGGTATCCTGTCATGCTTTGTGGTACCCACAGTCCTTTGTGGTACTGCAATCAAGCTTGGGAACTCATTCGGCAAGCACGGTGTCAGAGTATAATATGGACGCTCAGAACTATGCTCAAGCACAGAAATGAAAATGTTTTTTAAAAACATTTTCAGAATGTGATGTCTGTGTGGTTAGGGCCTTATTTAGGGTGCTGGACAATATATATGAAACCACATCCCATGTCCAGTAATCAATGCTGATGCTCTAACAACCTCAGTTCTGTTTTTCCCACCACCCAGTATGCAGCGTGGAGTACACTGTACCTCAGTCTGTACACATTCTTTTCCATTTGTTATTTTTTCATTGATATGCCAAGTCCAAAAAGTAAGAAGGCCGAGCTTACTGGACCACTTTTCCATTGCTGAGGATGTGGGAGAGATATCGCAAGCTCTGTTCAGCATATGGTATGTCTCATCTGGCTTGGGCCTGGCTCCAATATCAATACAGTTTCTCCAATCATTTATGCAGCACTTTAATGTCACTATAAAAGTAACTCTCCATCTACAGACAGGCCTCCCTGAAGACACTTGCATGTATGAAACCAGTCAGGACACAGTGTGAGCACCCAGTGTCTTCACCTTGCACAGTCAAATGTAAGTTGTCTTCCAATGTTTTTACTCAAATAAATGGTTGCGATGTTTTCCTGGCTGGCAGTTGCTATTTTTGTTGTCTTTCTGATTCAGATGCACACCCTGCTGTCTGAGATGCCTATGAGTGACAAGGTGAGGTCCAACCTGGACATTGCAATAAAGGGTAGGGAAACAGCAAGGCACCAGTCAAGGGCATCTCACGATGTTTCTGAGGTTGCTTCCTGCTCTGCCACTTCTGCCATCTATTTCAAATAGATGTCCTGGCTACAACTCTTCTAGTTGGGTCTGGTCACCTGGCATAAGCTCCTAAATGCCCTGCACTGGGGGACACACTACATCTCCCAGCAGGTGAGGTGGCAGCTGTCTGGGATAACTGTGTCTTCTTCACTGCAGTAACTACCGTGTCTACCTACCTGATCCTTGGTCAAAGATCATCTGGGGGTCCCTCCTCATGTCTCCCCTGCTGATGCCTATGGCTTCGAGGTTGAGCCTCCTCCTCCCATTAAGTGGAAAGCTTGCTACTTGACTGAGTACTGGGGATCTATGGAGAAGACAAAAGCTTCCAAAAATTAATCTTGCCCACTAATGGGTGTGAGCCAGAGATGATTGGACCTTGCAGGAATCATAACTTTTGTGAGGGGCTGGTGGCACAGGTAAGCCCCATGCATGTGTCACGGCACACTGGTATATAGCAGCACCATCCCCAAACTGCTTCAGTTCCTTTTCCCTGCCATTGAGTGCCAAAATAGTGTCGCTGCTCTCCACCTCGAGCCAGAACATTTTTTGTGTCAGTTTAGTTTCAATCATACAACATTCTTCAAGTTTCCTCTCAGCCCTACCTTGTACTAATGGTTGATGACCATGGAAGAAGGTAGGTAGCCTGAAAAGGCAAGTTTGGCAATGGGGCTGTGTCTGGCCACCACCTTTCTCTTGGCAGGTGCTCTTCCAATGGGCAGTCAGGCAACTGGGAGGTCATCCCGGAGTCACAAAAATAATTGGTCCAGATCACACACATGCTCTGTGTCAGAGTCTTTGCACCATTTGGAGGGTAGCATCTTTCAGAAAAGGAGATGTTCAGGAACAAGGGGACATGACGTGAGGTTGGAAGGGGGTAGACTGAGGGGTAGTGTGAGGAAGTATTTCTTCACAGAAAGGGTGGTGGATGCATGGAATAGACTCCAAGCAGAGGTGGTGAGGGCAAACACAGTGGGGGCATTCAAGCATGCATGGGACAGGCATGGGGGAAACCTAGCAATAGGAACAAGGAGGTAAAGCCAAAGATCAAGTAGTGTCTCGGCTTTTACAGTAGGCAGAGAAAGTGGGCAGACTAGATGGGCCTAGCGGTCCTTATCTGTCATCAGTTTCTGTGTTTCTATGTTTCTATTTAACCATGACCTCTTCCAGCAAAAAGCATAAGGGGAAAAAACGACACCAGTTGAAGTTATCCTCTGGTCATTCTGCTTGAGACACTTGACTACTGTGGAACTGTGTACTCCACCATTGTCACCGATGACACCAGGAATGCCTGGGCCTGTGAGGTCTAGATCTGTGTCCTGGAGCCCCTCTCTGTCCAAAACAGGGGACTTTGGTGGTCAGTTTAACCATTGGGCAACTCTTGTGTAGCAGTGGGTGAAGCATATGAATGAGTGGCACCATTGCTGGTACTGGCTCCTGACCTGTTAGGGTTGATGAAGCTGGTGCCATTTTGGTGTTGCTTGAATTAGGCTGACTCTGACTCCAGCCTCCTGGCTGGGGCTGCTGTCAATGCCAGTAGTGCCTGTCCCACGTGTGATGTCGCCTTCAATCCAACCAGGTGCGGGGGCAGCCTTGGTGCCACCGCCAATTCTTTTGGGGCCAATGTTTGTTTTTTTTTTAATTCAGTTTTTTTGTTGACCGGGTAAGTGTACTAGACAAATCCGGCCTATTTTCAGGCACGACCTGGGGAAGGGGGATACAGATGAATGCCAACTGACCTTGAACCAGATTAAGTTGTTGGTGGTATTTTTAGTGAATGAGGGAAATTTGGCCAGGACACTCTTTTAGATAAGTGCCATTGGATCTTTAACATCCACCTGAACTACCACCAATCCAGGTAGATGGGACTTTGGTTTAACGTCTCATCCGAAAGACGGCACCTCAGAAGTGCAGCACCCCTCTCATGCTGCACTACAGTGTCAGTACTGGGATAGTAACCCAAGTGCCAGATGTGGGAACTGAACCCACAGCCCTCTGATCTCCCGGCCTCAGAGGCGAGTGTGCTACCTACTGAGCCACTGACACTGCCACCATTGCCACCACTGGTGGTATCGCATATAGCCAGTGTCAGGGTTTGGTCCTTCAGGGCCTTCCTTGGTGCTGGCACTGCCAAGAGTGCCATACAGGTCTTCAGTGTTTGGATTATTCCCTTCAGGGTTGGTCCCAGGGTCAGTATTATCAATGGCAGTGTTCCCAACGCTCCACCTGGGGCCGGATCTGGTGTTGCTGAGGCTCCTGCACTGTTACATTTTCAATCCGCTCCTCTTTATTACCTTCTCACAGTGGAGGAAGCAGAAAGAGACAAGTCAGAGCCCAACCTCATAATCCCTAATGGTGACAACAATGGCTTAAACTATGGTCAACAGAACCTGGAACCAGTTCCCACCTCCGTACCTCAGGAGGATCTCTTCTTTCAGGCTTATCTCAGAAATGTGAACATTGTCTTAAATTTTGAGACAACAGCCATACATCAGGTTATGCATCTCCAACTGGAGTTCCTCAACGTGCCTTATATCCTGCTCTCTCTAGTTACTCCCATCGAACCAGCCCTAAAGACACTCTCTGAGTTGGCATGGAGAAGACCTGACACTGTGACAGCTGTCTTCAAACAGAAAGAAAGAAAATATGCAGCACCAAAATCTAAATCCACGTATTTCACTTAGCCAGCAGTAGTGTATGCCATTGTCATTCTGGCAAAAAAATGATAAAGCCATAGTGCCCAAGGAGGTCACCACACAGCCCACTAACAAGGAGTCATGTAAAGTAGACATCATGGGCTGGAAGGTTTACTCTCTGCTACCCTTGGCATGAGGATAGCTAGTTACGGGATTTTTCTCAAAATATCAGTACTGTCAAGCCGCCCAGTGGCTCTGAGGGCTGAGGCGTGGATGCCTTACTTCGTGCTACATCAGCGACCCAGGTACGGGAACAGACTCAGGTCGTCAGGTGCTGGCATGGAGGGGAAAGGTAGGATCAGGATTGAGCAGCCGGAAGACAGCTCTCCTTTCCTGGGGTGGTTGCTACCCCACTGTAGTCCGCTGCCACTGAGTGGCGGTCCGTTGGCTAGTGTAGGCTGAGGGGGCAATACGTAGGGAGGGCACCTTGAGCTGCGGCGTGCACATGCCTCCACATGCGCACATGCATCAAGGTAGGATATCAGGATTGGGGAGAAAAATGGAAAAAGCACAATAATGTGTATGTATATATATATATATATATATATATAAATATCAGTACTTTCTTGGGCGCAAGCTAAAGTCTCTGGCAGAGACTTTGCCAGATACAAAGGCAAAACTGAAAAAGCTTCTTACTGTTAAACAGGGTATTGAAACTAACAGCCACTAGCCTCTATGGATGCTTTTGATGCAGTAGCTTGCTCTGTGGCTGCAGACATTTGCATCAGGTAGCACTCCTGGCTGTGGACTGCTGGCTTCACCCAGATGTCTAATAACAGGTCATGAAGGTGCCTTAAATGGTACTTATCTGTTTGGACAACAGTTGGAGCAGTCTGTTAAATAGTTTAATGAAACAAGAATGACTTTAAGACTTCCAGGCTGATTTCCAGCAACCACAAGTGGCAGGGACATGGCTTCTTCCAACAAGCATAGACCTCAGCTTCTCCAGGCCCCAAAAGAAGTGCAGCCATAGGAACAAGTGCCAAAAGCACTCAGTGACACCATCTAAACTGTGGGCCCAGGTCCACTTCAGCTGCCCAATATGGACCACTCCTCCCTAGTAAGGGATGCCTCACCCTGCTGTAGCATCAGTGGGAATCCATCTCGATGGACAAGTGGGTGTTGAATATCATCTGAGAGGGGTACTCCCTGGAGTTGTTATACTCCCCTGGACAGTCCTCCTAGAAGGTAACTCCCGCTGTCAGCTCGCATGTCACAGCTTCTAGCACAGGAGATTATGGGTGTTCTGTGAAACAGGGCAGGAGGAAATAGTGCCAGAGTCAGAATGCAATACAGGGATCTTCCAAGACTATGGGAATTAACAAAGTACAAGAGGGTAGTATCTTTCAGAAGAAGAGAAGTGCAAGAACAAGGGGGCACAATTTGAAGATGGGGGGGCGGCTCAGAGGTAGTGTTAGAAAGCATTTTTTCACAGAGAGGGTTGTGGATGCATGGAACAGCCTTCCTGAGGAGGTTGCGGAGTCAGGAACAGTGGGAGAATTCAAGAATGCATGGGACAGGCTTAAGGCAATTCTAGTGGGGGGTAGGAGGAAGTAAGCTGTTAACTGGAATCTGCAGCTTATCCATCAGGTAGGGAAATGGGCAGACTGGGTGGGCCAAGCAGTCCTTATCTGCCGTCAAATTCTATGTTTCTAAGACTCAGTCCTCACCATTGATTCCCACTAGTGGGTCTCAATAAGTGGCACTAGGACACCACGGGAGCCAGAACATTTTAGAGGGCTGACACCATGGTAAACAGCATGCATGGGATTGCAAGTCAGCACATGTGGCTACTAGTTTACCTCAGCGTCAGCCCCCCCAACTGACTTAGTTTCATTTTTCCCACTCTCAAGTGCGCATCAGTGATGACGTTGCTCACCCTCCAGTTTCTATACACCAGTGTTCAGTTCTTCTCAGTTTTAGTATTTAAAGCTAGAGTTTGTTATTTTTGTGTCATCTTAGTTCATCTCGGCCCTACCGAGTGTCAACATTAATGGCGGACAGCAGGGAGCCTAAAGAAGTTATCTTCATTTGATATAACCGAACTCCAAATGGTGGGTGCTGAGGACGGGCAGTCAACCCTGAGTTAAACATATTTCCAAAGATACCCAGCAGTCGGAAAGAAGAATTCTTGACACACTTTACTGCAAAATGTCCATAAGGCTTTTATTAGCCAAAAAGTAACCAGTGTGCAAAGACTCTGCTGCAAATCTTGCCCCAGCGCTTTGAGATTGCTCTCTTCATCAGGGAACACGGTTAGAGCATACCCACAAATATATTTAAATAGTACAATCAATTAATCCAGAATCAGTTAACTAAATACAAATTAAACTTTTTGACTGCGTGTAGGTGGATTCAGACCTGCCTACTATTAGTTGCCATAAATTATAATACTCATTGAGGGGTCAAAAAGGAATGCGCTCACCTCTTGTTAGAGTGTCTATGCATTTGCAAATCACATTTGACAGCGTAAAAAGTAAACAGTAGAGTTTAAAAAACTGAGGAACAGGGAAGGCTCAAAGCGATCTGGGAATGGCAACTTATATTAATTAATTAATTACATGTATATTTATATATTAATTTATATTTATATTTAGCTCTGGCAGCAGGGTTGTGTTTGGTCCACTCTATCCTCTGGAGAGGGGTTCTTATGAGGGGTGGTCCAGTATTCAGGAGGAAAGGCAGATCTTACTTCTAGAGGAAGCTCGTGCAGCAGGTAACACATATAGGACTGTAGCTGGCAGGCGACAGGACCCCACGGCAAACTTCTTTCCAGCAGTACCAAGTGGGAACCGCCCCCCTAACAGCGGCCCACCCCCAATGTCCCATGTGGTATAAGAGGCGGTAGTCCCCAGCATGCCCCAGTTCTTTTCCCACCTTCGACGCACAGTCATCGGCTCCACAGCCCGACTAACGCCAGTTTGACTGCTGTTCGATTGTATCGTTCAAAAATCGCCAATTGTTGGTTCGTTTCATTTCTAGCATTCCTGCATGTCTTCTCCCTTGACCAGGCACATGAACAAGTGCACCTGTGGAAGACAGATTCCTTCCAAGGACAGCCACGCAGCCTGCTTGTTCTGTCTAGGCCCGGACCACGACACCCAGTACTGCTCCCATTGCCAGGCCTTCAGCAATCGGATCTGTATCCATCGCCAGAAGTCCCTCCAGGCATTTCTCGCTCAGCAGCAGTTGTCAGCCATGCAGAGGGCCTCCTCAGAAAGGAACCGCCCACAAATCAAAAACATTGCCCAAGTCCAAGGAGAAGTACAGAGAGGGATGGAGAAAGGAGAGAAACATAGAAACATAGAATTTGACGGCAGATAAGGACCTCTTGGCCCACCCAGTCTGCCCATTTCCTACCTAATGGATAAGCTGCAGATCCTAGTTAACCAACAGCCTACTTCTTCCTACTCCCACCCCTAGAATTGCCTTATGACTGTCCCATGCATTCTTGAATTCCACCACTGTTCTTGACTCCACAGCCTCCCCTGGAAGGCCGCTCCATGCATCCACAACCTCTCTCTGTGAAAAAATACTTTCTTACGCATTTAACATACTAACATACTATTTGCCAGCAGATTAGGCCTTCATGTCTATCGAGTCTGCTCGAACGTTAGATCCTTAGTGGGTGCCAAGACCCTCCCATCCCTTGTGCTCCAGAAACACATATCATCCATCCCCACCCCCTGGGACAGGCCATCATCTGATACATCCACTTTCTGTGTCTGTCCCATCCTCTCTGAAGCCCTCCACTGTGGATCTCTGAACTAGCTCACCAGGCAGTGCATTCCAAGGGTCCACCACCTCTCAGTGAAAAACCTCCTCCTCTTTTCCCCTCACCCTTACACCTTCCAACTTCAAACCATGCCCTCTGGTGACACCTCCTGCTTTAGTCTAAAGATCCCTCCATGTTTACTTCCTATTTATTCCTTTGAGGTACTTGAAGACCTCAATCATGTCCCCCTGTCTCTCCTCTCCTCCAGTGAAAACAGGCAGAGCTCCTTAAGTCTGTCCTCATCACGTCAAATCCCCTAGCCCTCGTATCATCTTTGTTGCCCTCCTCTGTACCCTCTCTCTAGGAGCTGTATGTCCCTTTTCAAGTGTGGTTCCAGTACTGTACACAGTACTCAATGTGTGGTCTAACAGTCCATTGTACAGCGGCAGAATCACTTCCTTGCTCCTAGAGGTGATCCCCCTTATGATGCATCCCAACATCCTGTTTGCCTTGCTAGCCGCTCTCCTGCACTGCTCAGAGTTATTCATACATGCATCCACCATGACCCCTAGGTCTTTTTCCCCTATTGAGGCCTCCAGTGCCTCCCCTCCCAGGGTGTACCTGTATTTAGGGTTTCCCCGACCAAGATGCAACACCTTGCACTTGGTGATATTGAAATTTAATTTCCATGTGTGAGCCCAGCTGTCCAGGGTGTCCAGGTCCCCTTGCAGGGCCAACCTCCCTCTTCTCCCTCAACTACTGCTCCCATCTTGGAGTCATCCAGAAGAGACTCATTTCACACCCTATACCCTCCTGATGTCCGATATGTATGCATTAAACAGGATTGTACCCGAACCGAGCCTCATGGTACTTCCATCATCAACCTCTAGGTTTGAGAGTTCCCCACAGACCACTACTCTCTGAGTGTGTCCAGCTAGCCAGTTTTCAATCCATCTGACCATCAAAGGGCCTACTCCTAACCCCATCAGTTTCTCCACCAGACCATTGTGGGGGACAGAGTCAAACGCCTTGCTGAAGTCCAAGAATAATACATCCACAGGCTTACCCTGTCCAGTTCTGATGTTACCCATTCATAGAACTCCACAAGGTTGGTTTGACATGATCTACCTGGCACAAACCCATGTTGCTGACTATCCAGACCTCCCACCTCCTCCAAGTACACCCCCAATCGTTCCTTTAGTATACTCTCCATTAATTTTCCCACCACCGAGGTCAAACTGATGGGTCTATAGTTACCTGGTACTTCCCTCGACCCCCCTTTATGGATTGGTACCACATGTGCCTCTCACCAATCCCTAGGTACCCTCTCTGTCTCAAGTGACCTGCTGAAAAGCTTTGCCAGGGGTGCAGCCAGTATGTCCGCCAACTCCCATAGTACTCTCGGATGAATGCCATCCGGCCCAGGAGATTTGTCTTTCTTTAGGGCCTTGAGGGCTAACCACACCCTTTTGGTGGAGATAGCATCATCCGTCCCCTCCACCTTACTGGCCTTTTTATCTTTACCCAGATGTGACACCCCTGGGGTACCTCTCTCCCTCTCTTGCTCCATTTTTGTTGCTCCCTGATCCCACTTACTGATGTTTCTATCCCCTTCGTGCCTTGCTTTGTAGATATCCCATCCCCCTCCCTAGTGAACACAGAGGCAAAGTACTGGATAAATACCTCTGCCTGGTCCCTCGCCTCTTCCACCCACCCTCCTTCTGATCTCAATCTGCTGAGATGGCCTTAGCTTTTCTCCACTCCCCAATGTGCGGAAGAACCCTTTTCCTCCATGTATCCCTGAGCCAGCCGCTGCTCTTTTCTGGACTTTGCCCCTCACCATCGGTGACTTTTCTAGATGTAAGCTGGTACATTTCCTTATCCCTATCCCTCTTGTTGTTTTATATTTTTGTAGGCCGCCTTCTTTTCCCTGACTGCTACCTGTACCTCACTGGACCACCAGCATGGTTTATGTGACCTTGCTCCCTTACGCTTCAACTTAGCGCAGATCCTGACTGCCTCATGAAGTCCCCGCTTATGACCTCCCATCTCCTTTCCACACTTGTCATTGAAGTAATCCTCTAAGTGATCCTGAGAATATTTCCCATGCCCATGAAGTCTGCCCCCTAAGTCCACTGCCAGTGTCCTAGATCTCACCCCCTCCCCCATGCTTATTTGAAACCAGACAGTATTGTGGTCGCCCAGTCAGGGGTCTTGTACAACCATGTCCCTTAGCATAGATCCCCATCTGCCAGAACCACATCCAGGACATGCCCCTCCTTGTGGGTTCCATCACATGCTGTGCTAAGAACACATCCTGGAAGCCATCCAGCAGCCTCTGCTCCTTGGCCACCTTAGAGGACATGGATCCCAGTTTGTACCTGGCATATTAAGGTCCCATCAACACCACTCCTTCCCTTTGGTCCACACTGGGCAATGATGTTGTCCAGCAAACCATCCTCTAGAACCTCACTCATCCCGGGGGGCCTATATGCTACACCCAGCTTGACCTTATTTCCTGCTGAGGATCGTAAGGTGACCCATAAGGCCTCCACGTTTCCCTCTGCCTCTTCTACCCTAGCAATTTCTATGTCATCTCTAATGAACATAGCCACTCCACCCCCTCTGCCCTCCTTTCTATCCTTCCTGATCATAGTGTACCCCTGTACGTTTGAGTCCCAGTCATGGTTTTGTTGGCCCACGTTTCGTGACCGCCGCCACCACCACCCCTGAACAGCATGGCTCGGAACTCTGGCAACTTGTTTCAAGCTCCTGGCATTTACTAACACCAACCCCACCCTTATCCCTGATTCTCTTTTGTCGAACCCCACCCAGATTCCTTATACTTCCATCCTCCTCATTCTTACATTACCTCTGAGCCGCACCCCCCATCTTCAAAGTGTGCCCCTTGTTCTTCCACACCTCTTTTTCTGAAAGATGCTACCCTCTTGGACTTTGTTGATTCCCTTGAGGTACTTTTTTTTTTTCAACTCTCTTTCGTTGCCCCCAGAGCTGGAACTCTCTCAGGCCTCTATACTGGCCAGTGTCACTCTACTGCCCACTGTGAGTCCCGCCATCCTCAAGGACATTACTTTCTCCCCGAGCCCCCCGGGGGGACATAGGGCCTGAGGAGATCGAAGGGGCAATGGAAGGTCTCCAGTGCTGGGAGGGCCGTCACCTATCCGGGCCGGAGGGTTTTTTCCGTAGTGTTTATGCCCCCGACGTGGGACGTGCAGTGCCTCCCAGCCCAAGACGTGGGTGCTCCCACCCACATCCGGAAGACAGCCGCCCGACGTCTACCCCATGCTTTCTAGCGAGCCCCTGTGCGTAGCAGTGCCACCAGTCTCCACCAGGGGCTGCTGCTGCACCAGGCTACCCTGGATCCCTTCCGAGAGAGAGCAGTTCTACTGACGCCGATCTTCTCTCTCCCTGCTGACCCATGATGGTCCGGGCTCGTCTTCAATCCAGGTCGCCAGCATAGCGCATGTGTGGCGCTCCAGCGCCTCAACCTCAGCACCACAAAGCCGGCCTCCCTTGAGGTACTTGAAAGTTTCTATCATGTCCCCTCTCCCTCCTTTCCTCGAGGCCGTATATATAAGCCCCAAGTCTCTCTCTATATGTCTTCCGTGCAGACCCTGCACCATTTTAGTTGCCCTCCTTGGACTGCTTCATCCTGTTTTTGTCTTTGTGGAGATTGGGTCTCCAGAACTGCACGCAGTATTCCAGATGGGGTCTTACCAACTGTCTGTACAGAGGGATAACAACTTCCTGTTTTCTACTGGTGATGCCTCTCCCTATGCATCCCAGTATCCCCCATCCCTCCTTACTGCCCTCTCACATTGCTTGCCCACCTTTAGGTCATCTGATATGATTACCCCCAGGTCCCTTTCCATTTTTGTTGTTGTTAGTATCTCACCCCCCACTGTGTACTCTTCCCCTGGGTTTTTGTTTCCCAGGTGCATTACGTTGCACTTCTTAGCATTGAATCTAAGCTGCCATACATTTGACCTTGCCAAGTCCCTTCTCATCCTTTCCACCCCACCTTGTGTATCAACTCTGTTGCAGATCTTTGTGTTGTCTGCAAAGAGACATACTTTTCCTTCCAGTCCCTCTGCAATGTCGCTTATAAAGACATTGAAGAGGACCGGTCCTAGTACTGAACCCTGCGGTACCCCACTAGTAACCCCCCTTTCTTCAGAGTTGACTCCGTTTACCATTACCCTCTGTGCCTTATTCTCCAGCCAGTTCTTTACCCAGGCTACCATCTTGGGACCCACTCCCAGGCGGGCTAACTTGTATATTACTCTTTTGTGTGGGACTGTCAAATGCCTTGCTAAAGTCTAGGTAGGCCATGTCCACAACCCCTCCCTGATCTACTACTTTGGTCACCCAGTCAAAGAAATCTATTAGATTCATTTGACATGACCTTCCTGCTATGAATCCATGCTGCCTTGGGTCCTGTGCCCCTCTGGCCTCTAGGTACTTGACAGTTCTTTCCTTCAGAAGTGATTCCATCATTTTCCCTATCACTGAGGTTAAACTAACAGGCCTGTAGTTTCCTGCTTCTGCCCTGCTCCCACTTTTGTGAAGCGGAATCACATAGAAACATAGAAGTGATGGTGATAAGGACCGCATAAACCCATCCAGTCTGCCCATTTCTTTTTCTACCTTATAAATGTGCCATCGGCCTTTGCTCTGTCAGTGACCTATCTATTCATAGTCATTTGTATTGCTCCCTTATGCCTATCCCATGCCTGTTTGAAGCCCTGCACTGTATTCATAGCCACCACTTCTTGTGGTAAGCCATTCCATGCATCTACCACCCTTTCTGTGAAAAAGAATTTCCTCACATTCCCCCTTAATCGGCCTCCCTCTAATCTCATGCTGTGTCCTCTTGTCCTGCTTATTTTCTTATATTTAAACATGTTAGACTCTTTCACCTTGTTTATGCCCTTAAGGTGTTTAAATGTCTCGATCATATCACCTCTCTCCTCCTTTGCTCAAGGGTATCAATATTGAGCTCCGTTAATCTGTCCTCATATGTCTTCTGATGCAGTCCCTGCACCATTTTGGCTGCCCTTTCTGGACTGCCTCAATTTGGTTAATGTCCTTCGAAGGTGTGGCCTCCAATACTGCAGCAGTACTCCAGATGGGGCCTAACCAATGTCTTGTACAGAGGGATTATTACTCCCTCTTACGACTTGTGATACCCTACTAATACACCTAACACCCCCTAGCCTTATCTACTGCTTTAGAGGTCTGCTTTGATGATTTTAGGTCATCAGTGATGATGATGCCCAAGTCTCTTTCTTCCTTTGTGACTGCTAGCAACTCCTCCCAGCCTATAAGTGGCTTCAGGTTTCTCTTCCCTATGTGCATGATTTTGCACTTCTTTGCATTAAATCCCAGTTGCCACTCTTCTGACCATTCTGCTAGTTTATCCAGATCTCTTCTCATTCTGTCCACCCCATCTGGATCATCTACTCTGTTGCAGATCTTGGTGTCATCTGCAAACAGACAAGCCTTACCTCTAGTCCATCTGCAGGTCACTAATGAAGATGTTGAAGAGGACTGGCCCCAGGACTGATCTCCTGAGGTACCCACTTGTGACTTGCATCTCTTCTGACTGTATACCATTTACCACCACTCTCTGTTTTCTGCCAGTCAACCAGTTTGCCACCCAGTTGACCAACTTCTGACCCACCCCAAGCCTACCTAGCTTATTTATCAATCTTCTATGTGGAACAGTGTCAAAAGCTTTGCTGAAGTCAAGGTAGGCGACATCAACTGCTCCCTTGGTCCACCATTCTGGTTACCCAGTCAAAGAAATCTATGAGATTAGTTTGACAGGACCTTCCTTTGTAAACCCATGCTGTCTTGGATCCTGTGCCCCTATGGATTCCAGGTGTTGCACTATCCTTCCTTAAGGAGCGCTCCATAATCTTGCCCACTACTGAGGTAAGACTGACCGGTCTGTAGTTCCCGCCTCCTCCCTGCTACCACTCTTGTGGAGTGGGATCACATGAGCCCTTCTCCAGTCTTCTGGGACCTCTCCTGTGCTCAGAGACTCACTAAACAATTCTGCTAATGGCTCTGCTAGTTCCTCCTGTAGCTCCTTAAGTACCCTGGGATGTATGCCATCAGGTCCCATTGCCTTATCCACCCTGAGCTTAGCAAGCTCTTGTAGGACCCTTTCTTTTGTGAAGGGAGTAGTGCTCACCTCCCTCCCCCCTGTGTCCATGATGCTGAGCTGTGGGCCCTGCCCTACCTTCTCTTCAGTAAATACTGAGCAAAAGTATCTATTTAGGATAGATGCCTTACAGGGTCCTCCTCCTCACATGCTCCCTTTCTCCATTGCTTAGCAAACCCCTCTGGACTTTCTCCTTTCACTAATGTATCTATAGAAAGTCTTGTCACCTTCTTTACTGTTCGTGCTAGTGTTTCCTCAGTTTGGGACTTTGCCTGCCTTACTGCCTTACCTGCTTCCCTTAGGGCAGTTTGGTATGCCTCCTATCTTCATCCGCTGTGTTCCTTTATATTTTCTGAAGGCCAGCCTTTGGCTCTGACCTTTTCTGCTACTGTATTTGAGAACCAAAGTGGTTTCCTCTTCTTTGCACTTCCTTTTCTGTCTAACACAATGGATGTTGCTTCAAGTATTGTATCCTTAATGCTTGCCCACTTTGCCTGTACCTCCTCACCTGTGTTTCTTTTTGCCAGGGCTAGCTTAACTCTGTTGGCCATCTTATCAAAGTCAGCTCCTCTGAAGTCCCATATTTTGCCTTGGAATGGGATGATTTAGATGTAGTAGCCAAATTGAACCATACCATGTGATGGTCACTGGCCCCAGGTGACCTTCTCACCTGAGATCTGTGATCCCTTCCTTGTTAGTCAGTACTAGATCTAGGATAGCCCTGTCTCTGTGGGTTGTTGTACCAGTTGTTTGAGGCCCTCCCTGCAGGGAATCCACTATGAGTCTAGTTCTGGCAGATGTTCTGCTGGTATTGACCAATCTGTATCTGCATGTTGAAGTCTCCCATTATCAGAACCTCCCTTTAGCTGTCATGTTTTGTATATCTTCTAACAGTAATGTGTCTATGTCCTCCCCTGGTCTGGGGCCTGTAGACAACCCCAGTTCTTATGGCTGTCCCATTTCCTGTTACCAGGTGACCCACAGTTCTTCTGGCTCCTTTGTGTATTCTGAATTTCTGTAGCTTTGATATTTTCATTGACATACAGGGCCACTCCTCCCCCTTTGCACCTCAGCCTCTTCTGAACAATACATAGCCAGGTACTGAAGTCTCCCAAGTGTGGTTACTGGTAAACCATGTCTCACTAATTGCTACTATGTCCAGTTTAGCCTCTGACATTATTGCCTGCAGGTCTGGGATCTTATTTCTCAGGCTGTGAGCATTTGTGTACATGATTTTCCATTGGCCAGATTTTGGTGTGTTAGTTGTTGGGTGAGGTTTGGCATTACCCCTGTGCATTGTATGGGGAGACAAACCTTTTTTCTTACCTGGTGATGCAAATTAACTGCAAACATGCTGAATCCCTGTTTGACCACTAGCTGAGGGGAGGGTGTTCTTCCCATTCGACGATGGGTGCTGCACCCTCTCCCCATTTGCTAGTTTAAATATCCTGCAAAGACGCCAAACTTCTGCCCCAATGCACTGACTCCTCCTTAGTCAGATGCAGTCCATCAAATTTAAAGAACTTTGCCCCAGAACTGCAGTTCCTACAAATCTGTGTCCTTTTTCCTGGCACCAGCCCTTGAGCCACGTGTTTAGCTCCCCTATCTCCCCTTCTCTGACCTTCCGTCCATCTGCTCCTTCTCCCAGACTGGCAGGATCTCAGAGAAGGAGATGCCGGACGAAATACATGATAGTTTGTCACCCAGCCTAGTCAGGTGTTCCTTGGTCTCCACAACTGACCGGCTGGCGAGATCATTAGTCCCTATGTGTACTAGGACATCAATGTTTTCTCCTGCTTTGTGAACAATTTTAGCAATGCGGTCAGTGTCTCTCCATGCTGATGTACCTGGGAGACATCTGAGCATCACCCCTGGCTGGAGATGGCTATCAACTCCCGAATCATGGAGTCTCCTATGATCAGAAGTTTTTGGGTTTTGTGCTTGTTTTAGTTTTGGTTCCTGATTTGGGTGAGTATTGTTGTGCTAGGCTCCTGTGCCGCAGTGTCCTGCTCTGCAGTGTCTTCTGCCTCTTTATTTGATTTCAGAGATAGAGGCAGATACCTGTTTGTAGTGTTTATATGGTTTGTGGGGTAATGTTTGGAGAGCAGAGAGTGATGGGGCACCTGATTTGCTCCTCCTAACCACCTGCCAACCTCCTGCAACTACCCTCTGCGGTCGAGGTTTTTCTGTTGGATGCTGGGGAAATGGCGGTGGTTCTTATAATGTATTTGCTCTTGAATATGAAATTTGAGGTCTGTAGTTTCCTGCTTCTGCCTTGCTCCCACTTTGTGAAGGGAATCACATCTGCCCTCCTCCAGTCCTCGGGTACCACCCCATCCTCCCATGATTTGTTAAAGAGAGTAGTCAGTGGTGTCACTAGTTCTACCCTTAGTTCTTTTAGAATTCTGGGATGAATCCCATCAGGCCCCATTGCTTTGTCCACCTTCAGTTTTAAGAGTTCTTTCAGAACCCTTTCTTCTGTAATGGCTGGTATCAACTTCTGTATCCAGAGTGTTTCTATTGTTTGGTTTAGGTACCTCCCCCTCTTCATTTGTGAATACTGAGCAAAAATATTTGTTTAGTATCTCTGCCTTTTCACAGTCACCCTCTGCCCACCCTCCTCCCCTTTATTAAGCCTCACTATCCCTCCCTTGATCTTCCTTCGCTCCCTGATGTACCTACAAAAGGTTTTATCCCCTTCTTAACTGAGTTGGCTATATTTTCCTTGGTTTGGGCCTTTGATGTTCTGACTGCCTTCCCAGCTTCCGTTTGCTTTAACTTGATACAGATCCTCTGTCCTGCTCCTCCCTGATTCCTTGTACTTCCTGAATGCTTTCTTTTCTCTCGAACCTTCCCTGCCACCTCCTTTGAGAACCATAGTGGTTTCTTACATCATTTTGTTTTGTTTATTTGCTTCACACAAAGGCTTGTTGCCTCTATGATGACAGTTTTGATTATTCCCCATTGTTTTACCACCGCTCCTTCCTGCCCATTTGCTAGTGCATTCCTTAGGCACCCCCCATTTTGGCAAAGTCAGCCCTCCTAAAGTGCAGTACTTTTGCCGTTGTCTGGCTTGACTCTACTGCTGTGTTTATCGTGAACCATACTGTTCGATGGTCGATAGTTCCCAGATGGCTATCCACTTCTACATCTGTGATCCTCTGTCTATCTCCATTTGAGAGTACTAGGTCTAAGATTGCTCCCTCTCAAGTGGGTTCCAATACTAGTTGTCTATGGCATGCCCCCTTCAAGGTTGCGATCCTTTGGTTCTCATACCACCTCCTGGTCGAATCGTCAGAGCCACGACTCACGGCAGATCTAGTGAAAGCCCCGACTACCCATATCTGGAATGTGGTACGGCACGGCTGCATGCCCATTGGCTCACACTGTCAGATAGTGTCAGTTGGCAGTGGTGGGTCAGCAGGCGGGTGGGTGCTGCTGCCTGCCACTGACTGGGGAGCGGGCCGTGGGGATCCGTATGGTGGGGAGGAGTCCACTGGACCACCAGGGATATAGGATTCTTATTTTTGTTTTACTTAATCCCATGAGCGGGCAGACAGAGGTCCACTGGACCTCCAGGGATATAGGATTCTTTTTTTATTTTTACTTAAGCCCGCGATCGGGCAGACAGCCGTCCACTGGACCACCAGGGATATAGGATTTTTTTTTTTATTTTTACTTAAGCCCACGATCGGGCTGACAGCGGTCCACTGGACCACTAGGGATATAGGAATTGTTTTTCCTTTTACTGAAGCCCGTGATAGGGCTGACAGCGGTCCACTGGACCACCAGGGATATAGGAATCAGTTTTTATTTTATTGAAGCCCACGATTGGGCTGACAGCGGTCCACTGGACCACCAGGGATATAGGAATCATGTTTTCTTTTACTGAAGCCCACAATCGGGCTGACAGCGGTCCACTGGACCACCAGGGATATAGGAATCGTTTTTTTCATAACAATGCCCGTGATCGGGCATTGGGTGGGGCAACACCACAGAGGTGCAGTCGGAGCTCGGGTGGCCACCCACAGGTGGAAACTGCCGTGTTGCACCCTACAATACGGTAGCTTACCTGTAGGTGGCCGACCATTGCTCCTTTTTTTTTTGGGATCAACTTTGTGAGGCACAGGTAGGGGTTGCGCATGCATGGCTCAGCACATCCCGGGCTGAATATCAGGATGTGCAGAGTATGCATGGGCACGCCCCCCTTACCTGTGCCTGCATACATTACTGATGCGCTCCGGCACATTGGGATTTGTGCCAGGCACAATTCCATTTGAATATGGCTCCGGTGCATCAATGGGTTCTTGTGGCGCCAGCGCTTGCGCCATGACGCCAACCCTTTTGAATTTCTGGGCTGGAGAGTATTTCATACACGGAATGGTTACAAGAATTATTGTTCAATTGTAGAACCAAACAAATGATTGCTAACCTGTATGACCGGCTAAGGTACAAGAAAACTATGAGAAACTGTATGCCCTTTACATGTTGCAAACTAACCCAATACCAAGATCTGGTTAGTCACTACATTTTCATCATCTTGTTATACCCTGATGCCTAGGAGAAGGGGGCGGGGGTACAAAGAGGGAAGGAAGGGGGGAAGACATGGAATGGTTATGTATGTTGCAGCTGTTTCAGTATGATGTTGATGGTTTCATGTCGTATGTATAGTTAAAATCAATAAAGCTGACTTAATTTAAAAAAAAAATTCTGCTTTTCTCAACAGTCTGCATCTCACATGCTCACTCTGTATGCCGCATACAATTCTATCTCTGATAAACGATTCAGTTAAATCTCCAAAGTCACAAGATTTAGCCTTTAGGTTCAATTCAGTTACATATGAATCAATGGACTCACCCAGATTCTGATTCTTCGTATTGAACAAATGTCTTTCATAAGTCATTCTTTCCTGGGTTACCAATACTTCTCAAATTGTCCCATAATTTTATTCAGCTGCCCTTCGCCTCGTTTTCCCCAAATGAAAGTATTGAATACCTGTAATGCATCAGGGCCTGCCACGTACAAGAAGGTCATAGCCTGGATTTTCTGGGATTTTTCAATGAGTCCACTGGAAACTGAGAAAATTTAAAATTCCTGCTTAAATCTACTTCAGTTTCCAGATGTATTTTCATGTAAATTGAGAGCGGTGGGAGGCTGCAGGTGGTGCATTCAGACACCATGTAATAATCATGCAGACACCAACGTGGAGTGAGCTGGTGAGTTTACTGTACGAAACACACATTTGAAACAACTGCAGAAAACACGGGCTTCTGCCCGCCAAGCAAGGGTTTATATATACATGTTAGCGCATACGCATTAGTAAAGCATATGCAAATCGCATATGCTAATTAACTTCCTTACAATTGATACTGTTCTAAGACTCAACCACCTGGTGTGACTGACGGAAAACTCACTCATTACTACAACGGTCTACTTAAACAAAAACCCACACTAGCTGCTTGTGTGGTACCATTCTTAGGCAGCCTCCTAATCATAGTCGAAATCAGTGTAAGCAATTCAAGTCCACTTTTCCAACCATGAGGGTACTATTGCCACTCTGATCGCTCTGATGGGAGGTCAGGAGTGCCAGCGGATATCAACTAACACAATCACCCTTACCAGGTGAGTAAACACTCATTGTGTTATGTTGTATATCCACGGCACTCCAGTCATTGCATCATGGGTTCCATTAAACAACAGTAATATTCACATCAGGGCGGGACAGAGTGATTGAAGAGTGGCTGAGATGCACTGGCAACTGAGAGCGTGCTGTCGCAGATGAGGCCCTGCTTGTATAAAGTTTTGATCCTGTAATGTCATACAAAAGTATGAATGGAAGTCCATGTTGCCACCTGGCAAATATCCTGGGTGGAGACATTTGCCCTTTCAGCCCAGGAGGTAACCACCACCCTGGCTGAGTGTGCTTTAATGCCTTCTGGCAGAATGAGGTTCTTTGCCTTGTGAGCCTCTTGAATAGTTCTCTTTAGCCAACTGGCAATTGCAGATCTTTCCTGTGTCAATCTTCACCATTCATCACTGACGGCTGATTGGCCAGAGACAAACACCCCATGGGAGTTTTTTTCAGTAGGTGGGAGGAGCCGGCACCATCTGCACCGCCCACGAGACCGACGCATTGCATGGTACTCATGGGTTGGCCAGTAACAGCTGTTGGCTCCTCCTGCATCTCAGCTCTGCTTCTCCCACCGTAGAGACAGCACCTCTCTGCAGCTTGCATTTTCTACAATGACATTGCGGCCCTAGTCCGACTGATCGAATCCTTCAATCCTCGGAGTCCATTGCTCCTCGGGCCATTCTCGACATTGAGCTTCTTGACTTCGCTCGACTTCCAGTTCTGCAGCCCACTCAGCACTGTTTATTAACCAACCAGTAAGATCTTTCCTTTTTATTAAGTGGCGTCGAGTCTTTACTGTTTTTTGTGTTTAGTTACTGTCGCATCATGCCTGGTCCTCAGGACAAGAAAGGTTCAAAGAAAACGGGCCGGCCTCCTATGCACTGGTGTCCCTGCAACTGGCAAATCTCTGTTTCTGACCAGCATAATGTTTGTCTCACCTGCCTTTGACCCCAGCATGACATGGACACCTGCAATGCCTGCTTCTATGGACTGCCGCATTCTGGAGCACTGCACGTTAAAAGTTGGCAGGGCTCCTCTGACTTTGGGGATGGCATCATTCTCGCCAGTCCAAGCACAGGACTCTTGGCCCTTCCTGGCCTACACGGTTCAGTGAGAGGGCTCGCCTCTTCTTCTTGCCTTGCCATAGAGGGTTCTCTACTGCAGTGCAAAGGTCCAGTCTGACTCCACTCAGGGTCGGGTTAGGCGCACCACTGGCAGATCACCTCTTTAGAGGTGCAGGCTCTCTCCCATTGAAGGGCCCTTGGCTGCAAGCCCAGGCACACAGCATTCTTCAGCACCACCTGTCGGTGCCGCTCCAATCCAGGGGCCGTTCATGGCTCTGGTGATCAGAACTGAGGACACAAGGTGTGGGCTGGCAGCACCACTTGTGGCACACTGCAGGCGAGACAGCCTCTGGGGCCGCAAACCAGAGCTTTTCTGGATCATCTCCTCTCAGAGTCGGATGATTCAGAGGCTGATCAGACTGGTAGTCTGACTCCTCGTAGTCAGAGGCTTCTTCTTGGAATAGTACTCTTGCGCCTCCCCAGGTGCCCCCTCCTGTCACTCCAGTGACTGTAGCCCGCACCGACTCTCGAGCTGACGGTGGCTCAATGGGGCAGGTGTGGGCTGGTGATCCCACTGCTACAGGTTTGGTGGTCTGGGCATTGGGGAAGAGGTTGGCTGCCGTCCCTGGTGCCATCCCCTCTAAAAAGGTCAAGACCGAACCTCCCTCCTCTGCGACTCTCCTCAGGGAGTTGGCAGAATTGGGGTGTTCTTTGGCACTGGGTGCGAGGAAGAGGTCTTCCTCGGAGTCAGCAGGTTGGAGGGGACAGGGCGAGGGTCAACGGGGCCTGGGGAGGAGCTGCAGTGCTGAGTCCAGGTTCTCTCCCTCGTCCCCTTTGAGGGAGTCCTCATTGGGTGGGGCTGAGGACCACCTTTCTGGATCCATGTGGCCCCAGTCCCCTCATAGGGAAGCTTCCCCTACAGGGTTTAGTCCTGACCACTTTACTTTTCTCAACAGGATGATAACTTTACAGACCTGTGGATTCCCTGTTATGCCAGGATCGCCTGTTGGATCTTCCAGCCCTGGCAGAGGCACGTCACGTACAGTGGCAGGTTCGCCCATGCCTTTGCATCCAGTTCCTCCTCCTCCTCCTCCCAGGCCATGTTGGTCCTTCAGGGCCTTTGATCTGGGAACAGTTCAGATCCTGGGCTGTGGATTTCCCCCAGTACATTAGGGCTATGGACGAGCAGGTCTTTCGACTGATTCCACCTCCACAGCCAGAGTCTGACTCCTCAAGTTCCTCGTCCTCCTCCACTGAGGAAGAGGAATCATCCATCTGCGTAGCCTCTGACACTGATTAAACCCAGTATCAGTGCTTCCTAGTGAGGCTGGTCAGGTACTTGCATATCACATATGTTGCCCATCAAAATACCAAGTATTCGACGCAAGCCTTCTTGGGCAAGTTCGGGGCACACCATTTGGTGGTCTATTGCTGGCTAATTCCCTTCCAGGAAGCATCGTACAGCACCTGGCAGCTTCCTATATGCCGCAGTTCCAGTCCCTATGGACTGCCAGAGGTATTGTGCAACCCAGGGGTCACCAGGCTCTCTGCCTCATCCCATTTCTGATTGACACATCTGGACACCATCGCCAGGCATAGACATCCAGTCCGCCACCGACCCCTGGATCCTGACTCTGTGGAGTTTGATTGTCTGGGATGGAGAGTTCTCCTCTGCACGGATGGTACTGTCCATTGTTTGGAATCAGGTACACCATGCTGCCTTTAAGAGGCATCTATACGTGATGCTGGGCCATGCGCTCCCTGATTCGGAGGCTACCTAGCAAGCCATAGCCCTCTCTGCTATAGGTCTGGAGCTGGCTAAGCACCAGTCAAGGGCATCTTACGACGCCAGTGAAGTCACTTCATGACTTCTAGGGACAGTGATCTGCATTAGGTGGACGGCATGACTTCGCCTTTCAAGGTTGTCACCTTTGGCCCAGCGTAGGTTACTGGCCTCCTCCTTCTGGGGGACCTCATCTTTTTTCCTGCAGGGCAAGATGGGAATTACAGGGGCGCCTTCCTTCCCCCAGGGAACGGGAGACTCTGCCTCACCCAGAACAGTCCCAGGTCTAACTGGCCAGTGGAAGGTCTCCCCATTTTTTTCCCATGGGGGGTGCTGAGCAATGCTATTCTCCCAGGGATTTACTGGCCCCCTTCGTGGGGGCTTGGTACTCACCCACCAGTGATGAATGGTGAAAACTGACACAGGGAAGATGAAAATTATGTACCTACCATAATTCTTGATCTTCCTGTGCATCTGCACCATTCATCACTGAATCCCACCCACCTTCCCCTCACAAGGCCTCAGTCCCTGGGCTGTGTCCCCTCCCTACTCGCCCTCCTCCACAGGGCTCTGCTGGGGTTTTTCCCCCTCCCTTCTGCTTGTGGCCTCCTAGGAGACTTCTGAGAGGGTCTCAGAGGAGGCATGTAGAGCCTCTGTCTGGGCCAATGCAGGGACTTCTGTTGGGCCCTTTCCCTTATCCTGGGTCTGATCTCAGGGGTTGATTAATCCTCTGGGGTGCACCAACCCTTGGGTCCCCTGGGATGGGGGAATCTGGGACTGACTGGAACTCCCTCCACCCCACCCTTGTTATTCTGTTCCTTTGCTGTCTCCTTCCTTTGGGAGGGACACATTATAGTTGGGATCCCCAGTAATGTGAGGGAGGGAGGTGGGGAATCCTCCTAGGGGTTAAAGGTTCGAGAGGGAGGCTTTATCCATCTTATCATGATTCTCCCGAGTTTCCGGAATCTTCCCAAGTTAGGTTCTTACCTCCTGGAAGATCTGCTCTTGCCAGCTTTGTGTAGGTTTTTGGCCCTGCTTTTCCTTCCTGTCCCCTTAATTTCTATCTCTCTTTCCTTCCCTTTCTGCCCTTCTGGCTGTCCAGGGACTGGGGCCTTTTCAGCCCATAATCTCCCAGGTCCTCCTCCTCCTCCTCTGTCCTCTGGTCGGCCTATTTCTTTTTCAGTTTACATTCTTTTCTTTTGCTGTCTCTCAGGCTTCCTTGCCATGCTCTTATTTTTTTCTGTCACCTTTTTTCTTCTTCTGTCTCTCCAGCATGCAGAACTGAGGTGGAGGAGAAGCCAACGGCCATTACTGGCCAACCCAAGAGTGCCACACAATGCGTTGGCCCCATGGGTGGCACCGATGGTGCCGGCTGCACCCTCCTACAAAAAAAAAAAAAAGCTCCTACAGGGTGCTTGTCTCCAGCCAATCACCCACCAGTGATGAATGTTGAAGATACATAGGAAGATCAAGAATTACAGTAGGTATGTCATTTTCATTTTTGGAAGCTGCCATACCCTGCTTCTGTTCTTGTGCAATAATGAACAATCTTTCTGACTTGAGTATTGTCTGAGTTCTTGTGATATATGCCACCAGAGTGCTCCTAACATCCAAATTATGGGGAATGTGGTTGCCTTCTTGCTCCGCATGCTCATGCAGGGTTGGGAGCTCACTTGTTTGCTCCCTGTGGAATCGGGAAGCAATCTTGGGTTGGAAGGCGGGGACCGTTCTTAGTAATACCCCCTTGGGGGGTGAAGATAGTATAGGGTTCCTTGCAGGATAATGCCCCTAGCTCGCTTATCCTTTGAACTGAGCAGATGGGCAGAAGAAAATAGGTTTTAAGGCCCACCCAGTACAGTTGTGTCTCAAGGAAGGTTTCGAGGGGGGGGGATACTCAGCGCCTTGAGAACTAGAGCTATGGGGGGGTCGGTTCAGGGTCTGATCATGACTGCCTTTAGGAGTCTTACTGCACCTGGGTGAGAACCTGGGCTGTGTTGTCTGACTGGACCCAGTACCACTCCTATGGCCGAAAGTTGCACCTGGAGCGATGAAGGGAATAGACATTTGTCCAAACTCTGTTGCAGATATAGTAGGATAGTTGACATGTCTGCTTTTTCTGGCTCCATATCTCTTGCTCAGCACCAGGCTGAGAAAATACTCCACTGCCGGCTACTGGTGGAGGTGGTGTATGACCTCCTGGATTGCAGCAGAGTCGAGATGACCGAGGCATGGTAACCTACCTTTAGCAAGCTCTGCCTCTCAGGAGCTAGCTGACTATATTTCAGGGTTTCTGGGGCAAATCGGTCATTGAACCCTGGATCAACATGTTGAATCTGTGAGGTAGACTCCATCTGTCTACTGTCATGGCCAACGTTGCTGAGAATAATGCTCTCCAAGGCCAGTAGGGGGGCACTAAGATGATGAGCCTTTGTGACTATTGAATTTTGGACAGGATCTTAGGAATGAAGGGAATTGGGGGAAGCATATAGGCCCAGTTCAGAGCCCAATCCTGGGACAGTGAGTTGACTCCATTGGATTGTTGTTCCCTGTATCTTGAGTAGAACCTGCCTACTTGGGAGTTTGCCCTAGTGGCCATTAGGTCCATGGTTATGGCCCCCCATCTCTTTTGGATCATTTGGAATATGTCTGGATGTAGTTGCCACTCTCCCGGGTGCACCTGCTGCCGGCTGAGCCAATCCGCCCCGACGTTTAGCTTGCCTGCCAGATGGACAATGCTGACATGAGTGAGGTTGACTTGAGTCCACACCATTACTCTCGTCACCTCTCATTGCATGGCTTTGCTTCTGATGCCCCCCTGCTTGGAGATGTATGCTACAGTGATCTGGTTTTCAGATTGTACTAGGACCGACCATCTGGTAATGGTTTTCCTGAATGCTTTCAGAGCATGATACACTTCCAGGACATTTATGGACAATCTGGACTCCAATGCTGTCCTACAGCCTTGAGCTAATAAAGAGTCCATGCATGCTCCCCACCCCATCAGGCTGGCATCTGTCTCTAGAGTGGCTTCGTAGGACAGTTCCAGAGGGCTGCCTCATACAAGATTGTGCCTGAGGGTATACCAGGTCAGGGATTGCCTCACCGCTAATGGTAGTACTATCTTGACTCCCAGGTTCTCTCCAGATGGAAAGCCCTGAGTTAGAAGATAGATCTTCCTGGGCATAAAGTCTCCACCACTCATTCACACTAATGGGAGTACGCCGGAGGTGCTAGGACCCAGCGGGAGCAAACTTTTCAGGAGGGCCGGTGCCTGAGATGGAGCCGTGAGGAAGCGGCACCACGAGCCCCGGTGCATGTGGTAATGACTATCTTGGCATCGACCCTCCAACCGCCTCAGTTCCTTTTTTCCTGCCATCGAGTGCACTTCAGTGACGATGTCGCTCACCCTCCGGGAGTCAAACTTCAAACTAGCAGCTTAGTTTTCAGTTTATTATTTTGCATTTTATCAACGATAAGTACCGATTATATTTTAATAACTTACTTGTACAAGAGAGAAGTCTTCAGCCCTCCATTGATGGAGTCGACCATGAGTGGGGCAGGTAATGGTAGGGAGACTTTGTATGAAAGCTGTTCAGCCAGCAGGGCCGGGTCTGGTCCATCGCCTTCCCCGGAGTGGGGGTCTGACAACGGACGGTCCAATACTCAGGCAGATGGGCAGTCTCTCCGGAGGCATAAAAAGAAACAGTCGCATTCTCGGCACCATTCGGCCTCGAGTTCTTCTTCGATGCACAGGTCAAAGAAGAGATGGCATCACTCGAGGTTACCCTCTGGTATATCTGCGCGTAGACGGTCGGTTATTAGGGCCAGGCACCGATCTCCACCTCTGTCGGAGTCATCGGTTTCTGATGGGGGGGACGGCTCAGAGGTAATTTAAGGAAGTATTTTTTTCACAGAGAGGGTTGTGGATGCATGGAACAGCCTTCCGGAGGAGGTTGTGGAGTCAAAAACAGTGGTGGAATTCAAGCATGCATGGGTCAGTCATAAGGCAGTTCTAGGGGGTGGGGGTAGGAAGAAGTAGGCTGCTGGTTAACTAGGATCTGCAGCTTATCCATTAGGTAGGGAAATGGGCAGACTGGGTGGGCCAAGCGGTCCTTATCTGCCATCAAATTCTATGTTTCTATGTTTCTCTGTGCCTATTGGAGGGGTTTCCGATGAGCAGCTTCACCAGTGAGCAGCTCTTATGGAGCAGTGGGCTCAGAAGTTGGCCCGATTGCCCAAACCAGCCTGTCTGACTTCGGGGCCTTCGGTCCCTTCGGTTCCGGGACAGCAGGCGGGGCGGTTAGGTCTTCCTAGTCATGCGGTGCATTCTTTGTGCCATTGACTCCGTGCTCTGGTGTTTAACCCCCTCACACGGCTGCGGCGCAGGGGTCTACACCGATGCCCTTTTCCTTATCTGCCATCAAATTCTATGTTTCTATGTTTCTTTCTGCCTATTGGAGGGGTTTCCGATGAGCAGCTTCACCAGTGAGCAGCTCTTATGGAGCAGTGGGCTCAGAAGTTGGCCCGATTGCCCAAACCAGCCTGTCTGACTTCGGGGCCTTCGGTCCCTTGGTTCGGGACAGCAGGCGGGGCGGTTAGGTCTTCCTAGTCATGCGGTGCATTCTTTGTGCCATCGACTCCGTGCTCTGGTGTTTAACCCTCACACGGCTGCGGGCGCAGGGTCTACACCGATGCCCTTTCTCCTGTCAATTTTCATCCTGTAACTTCAAATCGCAGTTCTCAGACTTCTGGGATGTTGCCGTCATCTGAGGTGCTGACTTCTCAGCATTGAGGTCCCTTGCAGTGCCGTGAGTGCTGTCGACACCTTCCTTGGTGTCAGGGCTGGCGGCGCGCCAAGTGTGGCACTATCCATCAGTGCCTCGGTGCTGGGGATGGTGCCAGCATCGGTGCAAGGCCATGCTCTTTTTTCTCGGCACTGTATATGATGCCATTTTCTGTGGCAGCTCCTCCTTTGTTCTCAGTGCCATTTTCTTCTATGGCACCAGGGATGGGTGTGGCACTGTCTAGTTTTCAGAGGTTTTCAACTCTGTTTCTTTTACTTTCTGTTCTTCCTCCTGGTTATCACTCCTTTCCTGTCTATACAATCCCTCCTAGACTGTCAGGAGATGATTTTGAGCCCAATCCAGATCTTAGACTGGGTGATGATGTTGATACTGATACTGCCCTGGGGGAAGGGATCAATCCTCCTGCAGAGCCTGTTATTGAGGATCTTTCCTTTAAGTCTCTGCTCAAGAATTTAAATTCTACCCTTTGTCTCCAGACCACAGAAATAGATTCTGGGAAGCTTTTACGTCTCCAATGTCTTCATGTCCCGGAAATCCTTATGGATTTAACCCCTCTGGTACAGACCTCTTTCGAGACCCTTTCACAGATGGTGTGGAAGAATCCAGCTCTTAGTCCTTCGGTGGCCAAGTCCATAGATAGGAAATACGCCTCTCCCAAGGATCGTCCCATCTTGGCCTCTCAAGCCTTTGCTGATGCCATAGTGATCCTGGCAGAGAATGATAAGACTGTCCTTCCTCAGGAATCTACAGCCCGGCCTATGAACAAAGAATCTCGCAAGATAGGCACCTTAGGTAAGAGTCTTTGCTGCCTCAACCCTGGGCATGCGCATTGCCAGCTACCAGGGCTATTTTTCTCAATATGAGTATGTTCTTTGGCATTTGCTCAAAGCAATGATAGAAGCTCTGCCCAAATCGGAGGTTAACGCAGAGCTACTTCACACCATAACTAGAGGTATACAGTCCAATAACCAACAGGTTAAAGCTGCAATGGACACCTTTGATACTGCTTCCCGGGCGGCAGCTGGCATCTCCACCCATCGTCACTCTTGGTTGTGTACTTCGTGCTTCATGAATGATGCCCAGCAGCAGGTCATGGCCTTGCCTTTTGACAGTATGTATGTGCTCAGTCCTCAGGTGCAGTAAGCACTAGAAGCCACACGGAAGACTAGTTTTGCCATTAAGACAGCCATAGCCTGCCCCTGCCCTTCCGAGGGGGTGGGAACAAGCATCAGTTCACAACCATCAGTCCTTTCAGGGTAAAGGCAGAGAAGGTTTTAACAGAAAACAGAACCCCCAGCCACAAAAGAAAGTGCAGCTGAAGGCACAAGGCCCTAAAGCACCCAGTGCCACCTTCTGAGTTTCCGGCCCAGGTCCCACCTCAGCTGCCTGAGGGGGAATCCTCCTCAGCAGTGAGAGGATGTCTGACTCAGTTCTACAACCAGTGGAAATCTATAACATCAGACAAATGGGTCCTCTGGATAATCCGTGAGGGGTACTCTCTCAATCTTTCGGAAACCCCTCAGGATCATCCTCCCAAATGACAGCCCAGGCTGTTGGCGGTACAGTCAGACCTTCTTGCTTCCAAGGTACAAGGCCTTCTGAACAACAGGGCAGTAGAAGTAGTTCCACTGGATCAACGAAACACAGGTTTTTACTCCCATTACTTTGTGGTCCCAAAGAAAACTGGCGGCATACGCCCTATTCTGGATCTCAGAAAGTTAAACAAATTCCTGCACAAGGAAAAGTTCAAGATGATATCACTTGGTACCCTTCTACCTTTGATTCATCAGCATTATTGGCTAGCCTCCCTGGACATGCAGGACACCTACCAGCACATTCTCATACACACAAAGCACCACAAGTACCTAAGGTTCGTAGCATTGGGTCAACACTAACAGTTCAGAGTCCTGCCCTTTGGGCTATCCTCGGCGCCTCAAGTTTTTACAAAGTGTTGTGCAATTCTCGTGGCGCATCTCAGGAATCTTGGAATACAAGTGTTCCCATATCTGGACTGGCTCCTAGCAAGTCCCTTCAGGCAGGAGACTCTGGAGGCTGTGGCCACAGCCTCAGACTTCCTCACATCCATGGGAGTTCTGCTGAATCTCAACAAGTCACACTTGCAGCCCTCTCAGAAGCTCCTCTTCATAGGAACTCTTCTGGACACCTCCTGTGCAAAGACTTTTCTTCCAGAGGACAGAAGGAATGATATCTTACAGATGGCCTGACACATCAGAGAGCACAGCTTGGTTTGAGCTATCTCGATGCAACGGATGTTGGGCCTCATGGCATCCTCAGTGTTCACTATACCCTTGGCTCTTCTACACATGAGAACCTCTCAGTGGATGCTCAGTGCTCAGTGGTCCCTTACCTCTGACCCTCAGTCCTTTCTCATCAAGGTGACGGAACCACTTAAGAGGTTGCTCACCTGGTGGTCTAAGGAAAACAACCTTCTGGAAGGATATCCCTTTGCGCCTCTGGATCATCAGATCTCCATTACCATGGACGCGTCTCTGATGGGTCGGGGAGCTTACTGTCGGGATCTCCACACCCTGGGTACATAGGCTCAGGACGAGTCTCAACTTCATATAAAAGTCCTGGAAATGAGAGCCATCCTCTATGCAGTCCGAGCTTTGGAGGACATACTCTGTCACAAGAACATTCTCCTTCAAACTGACAACAAGGCAGTGATGTACCACATCAACAAACAGGGCAGCTCACACTCTTACCCATTATGCAGGAAGCAATGAGCGTGGGAATGGTGCCTGGTGCACATGGCTCTGATTTAGGTGGTTTACCTGCCAGGAGTACAAAACGAGCTGGCAGACCGCCTCAGCAGAACAGAGGCGGACCTCACGAGTGGTCTCTGACTTAACCCATCGTTCAGTCACTCTTCAAAGAGTGGGAACCCAGACCTGGACCTTTGTGTCCCCACTCAACGCAAAACTGCCTCTTCTGCTCCAGAAATCCAGAACCTGGCGTTTTTTGTCAGAATGCATTCAGGCAGTGGTGGACAAACTGTTTTCTATACACTTTTCCTCCTCTTCTCCTAATTCAGAGGGTACTGCTCAAATTGGAGTCCCAGAGGGGGCAGAATGATCCTCATTTTCCCCTTCTGTCCTTGGCAGTTATGGTTCCCACTGCTCAACAGGCTATCGAAAACCCCTTCAAAAATGCCTCCCCTTCATACTAACCTTCTGTCCCAGGGTTCATCCCAACCTGAAGTTGCTTCACCTTCACGCTTGGCTCCTGAAGAGATAGAGGTGAATAGGTTCAACATTTCTCATAGAGTTTCAGATATTCTTTTGGCTATGCGTAAGCCAGCCACAAGAAAAACCTACACAACTAAATCGAAGTGTTTCTCTATCTGGTGTACAAAATCCTATTGGAACCCTTTTTCCTGCCCACCAAATAGTCTTGGAATATCTCTTAGACCTCTCAAACACAGGTCTGCAGTACTCCACAGTCAAAGTTCATCTTTGTGCCATTTTGGTATATCATGAGCCGGTACCTTCCATGTCGTTGGCTCAGTTGCCTGTAGTTAAGAGGTTTCTTAGGGGTATTCTGCATACTAGACCTCCTATTAGACATCCAGTTGCAGCCTGGAACATTAACCTTGTGCTAGACATGCTCACTCATAAATCTTTCGAGCCTCTAGCTACTTGTGAGTTGAAGTTCTCACTTGGAAAACAGCCTTACTGGTGGCTATTACTTTGGCCTAGAGTTTTTGAAATACACGTGGTCACAGACCCCACCGTACACTGTATTTCACAAGGACAAAGTAGTTCTTAGGACTCATCCTAAGTTTCTCCGTAAGGTTTTCTCAGAATTCCATCTAAACCAACCTTTAGTCCTTCCTACCTACTTTGCAACTTCCAGAATGAAGGGAGCATACCTTCATTCGCTGGATGTTAGAGACGCTATGTTCTATCTAGATAGAACAAAGAAATTTGCAAGGCTCAACAGCTGTTTGTCTCCTTCAGCGAGACTGCTGGGTCAACCTGTTGCTATCAGATGCATTTCAACATGGCTGGTGGCATGCCTTCTCCGTTGTTATTCTATGGCACAGGTCAAACTGGAAGGCAGAGTGTACGCTCACTCTACCAGAGCAGTCGCGGCATCTCTGGCTGAAATCCATAATGCACCCATTGCAGATATTTGCAATGTGGCTACCTGGAGCTCCGTGCATACATTAGTTAAGCACTATGCCTTGGATGTCCATGCCAGATGACATATGTCATTTGGCAGGATCATTCTTAGCGGACTTCTGCCCTAAGAACGTGAGGTCTTTATCTCCTACCGCCCATCTCGGGGGATTATTTTGCTCGGTACTCTCCCATTATTGTGAATGAGTGGTGCCGACTTTATGTCCAGGAAGATATGGAAAGTACTTACCTACTGTAATTCTTGATCTTCTTGGATGAAGTCTCCACCACTCATTCACTCGCCCACCCACCATCCCCCAAGCTCATTTCTCTGTTTATGGTCTTTACTTCCTCAATGGCTGAGCTGTGATGACTTTGTTGTTGACCCTTCTTATACAGGTCATTGGGACTATCTTATGTCCGGATTTTAGGTTAGTCCTCTCTAGGTTAATTATGCTGCACCTCCTTAGGAAAAAAAAGGTACTGAGGCGGTTGGAGGATTCGGCCGAGGATAGTCATTACATGCACGCACTGGGGCTGGCAGTGCCACTTCTGCTCCCATCTCAGGCATAGGCCCTCCTGAAAGTTTGCTTCCACTGGGTCCTAGCACCTCTGGCGTACCCCATTAGTGTGAATGAGTGGTGAGACTTTGTCCAAGAAAATCAAGAATTACTGTAGGTACGTAATGTCCATTTCAGAATGGTCTCATGTTCCGCCTGGCCCATGGAACCAGATCGATGCATGAGGCTATGCAACCCAGCACTTGAGCTATTTGCCCAGTGGTGGGGAGTATGTTGGCCTTAGTGCCCAGTCTAGGCTAATCATGTTCTCCACCCATTTTGGAGACAGCCTTGCCTTCCCTCAGATGTGTTTATCTCTGCCTCCAGGTGCTCTAACTGTTGAGTTGGAGTAAGAGGACTCTTGGTGTGGTTAACCACCTAGCCATGTTCGCCAGGGCCTGTAAAGTTAGATGTGTGTTTTCTGTGACTGAGTTCTGGACTGGGCTGATTAGCCATTCATCCAAGTATGCCATGATGTCCACACCTTGCTCCCGTAGTGAGTATGATAGAGACTTTCATACACACCCTTGGTGCTGATGCTAAGCCGTATGGGTAAGGCCTGGTACTGAAAATGCTGCCCCAGGATGTGGACCCTAGGAATTGTCGATCACTCGCCAGACTGGGATGTGAGATAAGTGTCTTTTAGATTGATAGAGGTCAAGTTGTCGCCTACTCTGATGTTCCTGAGGTCGATCTGGAGTCTCTGTTTTTAACCTGTGGGTAACAATGTATTTGTTTAGGAACTTCAGGTCTAAGATGGGGCGGAGATCCCCATTCTTTTGGGCACCTGGAAGAAAATTGAATAAATTCCTGCCCTGTTTGTTGTCTGGGACAAGCTGAAAGGCCTTGTTTTAAATCAGGTCCTGTACTCGCTGGACTTGATGGGCAGATGCTTTCTTTTGTTACAGGGGACTGAATGAACCTGTGTCTTTCTGGTCTCTGTGTTAGCTCTATTGCATATCCTTGTAACACTGTCTCCAGAACCCACTTGTTTGAGGTTGTGAGCTGCCATTGATTTGGGAATAATGATAGACTTTTTCTCACTGGAGGGTATTGATTCTCCTGAGTGATTGAGAGAGAAGTATATGGAACTAGTCATTTTTGTTTGTTCCTTCCTTCTCTGCCTCTGAATCTAGAGTTCCTCCCTCTAAATGAAGAGAAGTGGTTGCTGGAACTGAAAGAGGTACAGGGGCCATTGTTATAGTGGTATCTTCTGCCTCGAAAGGAACTGGAAGCGTTAAAATTTTGTTGTCGTTGGCCTTGCTGGAATTTATTGCCCTCTCGAAAGCGACATCTACCGAAGGGTAGATAAGTGGTTCTATTCTTATTTTTGCCTAGGTCTTTGCCTCCTTCTTTTGTTTTAACTACTCCTGAAGGCCTTCTGAACACATGTTTACACTTCAGGGTACATTCTGTAGCAGATTTTACATTCACTGTTGGTCTCCCATAGTTTGAGCCATAGAGATCTTCTGGCTCTGTTAGTTAATGCAGATGCTCTTGCCTCAAGTTTTAGTGTATACTGCCTAGTCCCCTAAATATTTTGCTGTGTCCAGAGTACACTCGATCAACCCCGATTCTCTGGATTTACTGTCTGCTTTTTCCAAGAGTTCATCCAGGCATTAGATTTGTGCTCTGGTCTCAAACTGCCATTGTGGCAACTCTTGCGTCATGCCTGTAATCTCAAATAGTTTCTTAACATATCCTCCACTTGTTTGTCAGTGGGATCTTTTAAGGAGGTGGCACCACAGGGTAGGACCATCTTTTTACTGAGGGCCACAATATGTGAATTAATTGTAGGGGCCACGCACCAGACATTCACCTTATCTTCCTGGACTGGATACATTCTGTCCATGTTCCTATTTTTGGACAGGTGACCCAGCTCCGTGTATTCCCATTCTTTGATGAAGATGTCAAAAATAGCTGGGCATACAGGAAAGCTTTCCTTGATGGTTTGTTTTTGTTGAATCATGGGGTCGAGTTTAGATTCAGCCTTTGCTGATTCTAGCTCGAACCCCATTGTAGTTTTTATGGCCTTCATAAGTCCTGGTATTAAATCAAAGGAAGTATGGGAATGGATGGACTGACTGGTTTCCATCTCTCCTTCATCTGAAACAATACCTTCCTTGTCGCCTGACAATTCTTCATCTCCATTCTCGCCTCCCGGTTTGGTTCTGGGACATCAGGGCTGAATTTCTTTTTCCCGTCTGGTTGTCAGGCTGCAGGATCTGGCCATGGGTGGAGGTGTCTTATGCTGTGTTAATGCTTACAGATTTTCCATTATTCTAAGCATAAAGTTTTGCTGACTCTCCATCATGGCCACTGTGGCCTGCTGATTTTGGAGAAGTAGCAACCCCCAGATTCACCTAATTAGCTCCGCTGGTTCCTGGATTGCTAGGGTCCATGGAAGGGGATTATTCCAGGGAAAGATCATCCTCATCATGTAAAACATGCCGGGCACTGTGGCCCCGAGTTGTGTGGCATTAAGGTGGAACTGCATGTTGTGCATTTCTTTGCCTTCACCATCTGGGAAAGAGAGAGGGAGAAGGATTAGGAATGGGCCATGGTGAGCATCCAGGTAAATGAAAAAAGCAAAGGCACCCCCTGGACACTCTGATCTAAAAACTGAAACTATCACCATAATTCATCAGCAGTCCTGCGATTCTTTATTCCAGAGGAAACTACCCTCCACTCGTTATATGCTTGGGCTCCGTTTCCACAAAAAAAACCTAGAACGTTCAAAATAGCCATCACTCTCATTCCACGCGTGTGCAGAGAAGAGGATGGACTACAAACATGGCCACCGCATCAGA